>QZWU01000181.1:0-16534 GCA_004114255.1 Acaulopage tetraceros
CTGGTACAATCCACTCCACATCATCCACACGAATCACACTTGGAGATAGAGTTGGGAGATCTCTTAAAGTTGCGTACAACTTGTCAATTAATTTACCCCCCCCAAATTGTTGTCAATGCAAGTGTTTCCACGTGAAGGGACGTACCACCATTGACCCTGTTTCCATTGCTGCATCCCATCACGCAACTGATATCCAAATCCAAGTGTTGGTCGCTTGAACCCATCGCACAATGATCGATTATTCAACAGATTGTCTAGCATGTCTAATCTAGACTTTGGCTCAATGTGACGATAATAGTTTGCAAAGTGCTTGGCAATCATATCGTCATTGCACACAAGCGTTGGTTGCGCACGCCTATCATCCACAGGTCGAATGCCAAATGCATGCATCCAAACGCCCATGTTTTGATCTTCATTGCGCACATAAAACCTGGGTCGTGGTTTGGCTACGAG
The DNA here is from genome assembly GCA_004114255.1 of Acaulopage tetraceros. NCBI lineage: Eukaryota > Fungi > Zoopagomycota > Zoopagomycetes > Zoopagales > Zoopagaceae > Acaulopage > Acaulopage tetraceros. The sequence continues at coordinate 454 of QZWU01000181.1, forward strand.
GGATACAACATCCTTGGACATGATGCAGCAAACACCCCCACATGTAAGGCGGATACGAGCGCAGTGAATATTTGTGCCAACTTTCTAGAGGCGAATTATCCCATTGACTTAGTCCACTCCAGTAACGTTCCATGGGAGGAGAGTCAAGCAGTTCCTGTGCAATTGTGTCAATACGGAGAAAAACGTCATCATCTGTTTTGATCCAATAATTGAATGTCTGTGTAGCAACCCATCCAAGTGTTTTGTGAATCTTGTGACTGAGATCGTTGTAGTGATCACCTGCTGGCACAATCAACAGATCACCATGTTCGCTATATTCTTGCTCAATTGTTTCACGGGTGTGCACGCCATCAGGCTGCGTTCCAAGAATGAATCTATATGAAATGGAAATGTTGGAATTGAGTGGTGGCATCAATTTGAGTGTAGAGTCACGAAATTCACGTCGCATGGAGTGGCAGGTGGTAGTCCAACATGAAATGATGGTCAAGAGTATGTGGATTTGATGGTTGTTTGTAGGAAGGGTGTGAGCCAAGTGATAGTCACCAAATCCAGGAATGTGCAGAGGTTCAGAGGAGGCAGGTGCCACAGCAAATAGGCAAATCATCAAGAGTACTGCAATGCGGCTGTATGACCCGGATGGTGACTATATGCACGTCAAGAAACCAAAGCAGAATCTTGCCCATCTCGCGTGATTACCTTCATTCCCAACTGATCGTGCACCATCATCATCCAGTCTACGCGTCATTCTATCAATCGTGTTCCCCATTTGACAATCACAATCTAATCAGCGTGTGAACCTCCAACAAACTAAAATTAGAACAAATATTTCCAGCTTATTTCAGCCCTGCTTGACCACAAACGAATTCTCCTCCAACTTTTGATCCAACTCTCCACGCAACCACGTGAGTATATCACTCTTGATAAACACGTGATGATCATCCAAGTCTTGTAATACAAATTTAGCACCATCAGGCTTGCTTTCATTCAACTTGAGAATAATCTGCTTGACTGATGAATCACTACATCCACATGATCAAAAGCATGCGTCTCCGCCTTTACCATTCAATCAAGGTGCCTTTGTAAGCTTTTGGCATTTTTGGTAAACAAAAAAATTTCTATAATTAGAAATGAATCACAATTACGATGCTCCGCCACCTTATTCACCAAATGATCCCAACCCACAGGGAGCCGTACCAAATACATCTGTCGTGCATCCAGTCACCACTCCAGCCGCTAATCCCTACTCGGCCACTTACCCTTCAACAAGTTGGCAAACACTGGCTCAAACACTCGTTGCCCAAGTAATACGTCCACCCTCCACCCTACTCGATCTCAACATGCCCATTCAAATCACTGCACCTGGAATGCAACCACGTCACGTTTACTCCCAAAAACGCTGTGAAAAATGTCATGATACAGCCTATAAACCTTCTGGACGAATTTGCAGACGTTGTTCAACAGGTGTCCTCCTACAAGATATGGTCAGCCATGGCATACATGGACCCTTTCAAATAGGAAGGATCTGTGGAAAATGCCGTGGCGCAGGTTACTTGAACAAAGTAGAATGGAGGGATTTGGTCAATACTGTATTGCATCGATCCCCAGCCATCCTTCCGCCACCTGATGCTTACATGGCGACCATTGCATGTTCCCATTGTAAGGGTAGAGGACTGATTTAAACTGTATTTTTACTGCTTCTTTTTCTCAATTGACACATCTGGCATAGTCCATCCACTCTTCATTGCCAGTACAATGAGGCGTGCAATTACCATTTGTGACCACAGAAAAGCGGATACACTGGTCCACCAAAACATCCTCATGACTACTACACAAGGCAATACCATGCCAACAGCATACCAACCCCAGACTTTGAGCCATTGTCTCTTTTGCTTTGGTTTGTATGCTTGTCGTGCAAAGTAAGCTTCAAGAACTTCTCGTGCCATCCAACGTACATCCTGAAAAGTTTCAACAAGTTCCAATTGCAGTACAAGTGTCAGCGGATGTAGAGCAAGTAATGCCAAGAGTGTAGAGAATTTGAGTCCAAATGTCTTGACAGACATGTAAAACGACAGTACACCAATGAGAACTGGGCCAATCACTGGGATGGATCGTGCAATCGCTGCAATCATGGTAAACTGCAATCTCTTGAATGTACGTTGTGCATAATCTTTGATATGTGACCAAGTGTGATAAACACGTTTCTTTGCCTTCAATTCAGCCGCTAGCTCATGGGAACCGATTAATCGGATGCCTTGGAAAAAGATGCGGTCTGTGAACTTTGGGTAAACGGTGTGGAGTGCCACAACCACATAAAACGGGAGCATGGTCGTGATACTGATGAGGTTGCTTTCCAGTTGTCCAAGTGATTCTGTGGTGAAAAGTGGAAGCTGCAATAGTTTGACGAATATTGCGTGGAGGATTTGCAGTGGGATCAAGGTCACTGCTCGCATAATCAAGGCACAAACAATAGAAATGACAATTGGGACGATGACTGTTCCCAAGACCAACTCCTTGACGTTTTCATTCCGTGCAATTGTATTGATGGTACGAATAGCCTCTACTGCAGCAAATTGCACAGAGATCCATCGCCGAGTGGAAGGATGTTGATCCATTTTAGTGAAAAAAGATTTGTCATCATCATGACTGAATTTTCCCTGCATGATGGCATCAAGTGGTTGGCATTCATCACATGGACCGTCATGACGGCTGGATTCTGCGTCATCGCACTCTTTCTCATCCTCTACAAATTCCGATCCAATTCAATTGCACCAAATATCGTGTGGCCAGGAGTAACCATCATCCGCCCACTCAAAGGTATCGATATCCAACTCGTAGAGAACCTTGCATCACTGTTTCTTCAAGATTATCCGCTCTTTCAAGTCATTTTCTGCGTGGCTGATACTCATGATCCCGTTATTCCAATGGTGGTTGCGTTTATGGAAGCCTATCCACACGTGGACGCGCAACTCGTGGTTGGAGAGGAGATTGTGGGTGTAAATCCCAAGATCAACAACTTGATTCGTGGCTATGATGCTGCAAAGCATCCTATTTTGTGGATTTTGGATTCAAACATTCGATTGGCCCATGATCAAGTTATGAAACACGCGGTAAACGAGTTGAATAAGCCTGGAGTTGGATTGGTTCATCACTTGCCTGTTGCTATCCATGCAACCAGTTTTGGAAGCATGCTGGAACAAATGTTTTTGAATACGGCACATGCGAGAATGTATGTTTCAATCAATGCGACTCACTTGGCATCCTGTGTAAATGGAAAGAGCAACATGTGGAGAAAGAAGGATGTGGAGAGATGTGGAGGATTGAGGCATTTTGGAGGATTTCTGGCTGAGGATAATGTGATTGGAGAAAAGATTATGCAGTTGGGATACAGACATACTTTATTACAAGATGCAGTTTGGCAGCCCATGGGCAAGACTGGATGGATGGACTTTTTCAGTAGAAGAGCAAGGTGGACGCGCATTAGAAAGTACAATGTGACCATGGCCACCATCTTGGAACCATTTACGGAAAGTATCATATGTGGAATTTATGGATGTTGGGCCTGGATGCAGTTATTTGATATGCCCAAGGAGTATGTGGTACACTGGTGGGTTGGGCATATGGCCTTGTGGTTACTGTGTGATATGGCCGTGTTTACTGTATTTATGAGATCAAGAGGAGGATGGAAACAGGGTTCAAATGATGTGGCTGTATTGGAACAGGCTGAAGCAAAAGAACGGGTAAACGCAACGTGGTTGATGGCATGGTTGGTGAGGGAAATAACGGCACTCCCACTCTGGATGTACGCCATGATTGGTAACCAAGTGAACTGGAGAGGTCGGTCCTTTAAATTAAGGAGCAACGGGACTGCTATTGAAATGTGAGGTGTACTTGACCACTGCTTGGTAGGCCTCCCAAACCAATCCTGAGCGTATAAATGCTTCCATTTCATCCAAAAAGAGTTCTGCGTCCTCATCCAAGTAATCCATCAAGAGTGCAACTGTGTGTTCACGCAATGTCTCGTGCATCATGTACTCATACACAATTTCATATACCACATGAACAAGGAGGTCATCTACATTAGCAAACGGACCCAAGACCACATGCAATTCATTGGTGAGAAAGGTGAGGACGCGAGCTTGAATCCATCGAAATGAGAGCTTGATGGGCACACTGGATACATCCCTCACCACCAATCCCTTGTAAATGGCCCTTCTCTCCACCAGCGACTCATTCGTCAGGAATTCATCCACCGACACCACCACCTTGTCCCACAGTATCAACCTTGTCACCACGCTTCTACACACTGGACAAGTCCCCGCAACTTTGAACCACTCACTCACGCATTCTTTACAAAACCTGTGACCACATTCCGTCACCACATTTGCTTTCCTGTCTATCAGACATATTGGACACATGCTACTAAAAATACACTTTTGTACTTTAAAATGAATTAAAAATACCCATGGGCAGTCACGAACCTCATCTCTTTTGCGTTTTCCATCTCGTTTTTTTTTTGCATTGTAAATGTTGCATCTCCTCCTCCTCCTCCTCTTTGCTATCACACTTGTCTCTGCACAAGATCTCAATGCCCTCCAAGACATGGCACTTCAAGCACTCACCCCACAATCCATCGTGGTCGGTATCATCTTTATCGTCGTAGGACTCTTCTTCACCTTCTTTGGTTACAGATTCTTCCGTCCTGTCCTCTTCTTTGCTGGTTTCGCAGTCTTTGGAATCATTGCTTATATTGGAGAAATCAACATCTCACCTCTTGACCCAAACGGTGACTCCATCAAACGTATTATTTACTTGGTGATTATCGTGGTTGTTGGGTTAGTTGGTGGTATCTTGTTTGCCATCTTTTGGAGATTGGGGTTGTTTGCAGTTGGATTATTGGGTGGATTCTTCCTCGCCATGTTTATATTGACGTTGGTACCTAATGGGATTGTACCAGATAGCATTTTCAAGGCCGTGTTTATTGTGGTGATTGCCTTGATTTGTTCGTTTTTAGTATTCAAGTTTGAGAGACCTACTGTGATTATTGCGACTAGTGTGATTGGTGCCTTTTTGGCCATTTTGGGCGTGGATTTCTTTGCTAGGACTCAACTTGCTGAGGCTATGACGATGTTTTTGAGTGGCAAGAATGGGTATATTCCTGATGCAAGGACTTATGGAATGTTGGCTGGTATGGCAGTTTTGGCAGTGTTGGGCATGGTGGTTCAGTTTAGATATCACAAGGGATTGTTTAGAAGGGATAAAAGTGCAGCTGATACTAGCAACAGGGCTAATAATGTTTAAACAGTATTATATAAATATATTACTACTACTGTGGATTGTTGTGCATCCATTGCAGTGCATCAGAAAGGCCTTGATGGAGATCTGTTTGCTCAATGTCCAAGCTGAGTTGAGGAAGTGAGTTGGATTTCTCACTAATGGGCTCACTGACACTTTTCATAATGTTGGCACCACCAAAATTCCTAGTGGTGGACGGTGGCTTTGGGGGCACTTGACTAGGTCGGTAGTTGCCTTCTTGTGGATTGGAGGATTGTCTGTACATGCCTTGACTGGTGGGCACTTCTGCATTACCCCTTGAAGGTGCTCGTTGTGAAAAGTCAAAGACAGTTGGTGAATTCCTTGATCCATTAGCAGATGGTGGATGCCCAACAAAAGAGGATCCACCACCATTGGCTGAGGATGGACGGCCAACAAGAGCAGCAACACTGCTGGCTCTGCTTGATGGCCTGGATACCTTGATGAACTCTGGTTTAGGTGGAGGCGGAGGTAATTGGCGTGGATTGTTCACTTCGATCGAATGGTAAGCAAGAATACTGCTTAGTGAAGGAGATCCACTAGGGGTAGACCGTTCACTAGCAAGGGGGCGTTGAGGTGGTTTAAGGGGTTGCAGGGATACATTCTGCGTAGAGACATCCATAGAAGGCCTTGAACTGGAGACTGTAGCATACCTTAAATTACCTATGGATGCAGATGGAGAGGTGGTTGTTGACCGTGGAAGTGTCAAGGATTGTCGTTCATTCATCAAATTAGCCGTAGCTGGTGCCATGTATCCCAAAGAATATCGTGGTCCATTGGGTGTTTGAGGACGTGATCCTGTGGGCGTTTGAGGACGTGATGGTGGTTTTGGTGGCAGGGGTGGTGCGACCATAAAGGCACTGACTTTGAGCATATCTGGTTCAGTATCGTGATGGTGATTGGCAGCAACAAATGGCATGGAAGGCGTACGCTTGCGTCTCTGGTACAATCTGTATCCAAAACAGAATAATACAGCAGCCAATATTAGAGATCCAAGGGAGATGACAATAATGACAGGAGTGGTGAGTGGTGATGATTTGGTGGTGATGGCAGGTGCATCTGAGGGAGCAGGAGGTGATGGGACATCAGTAGTAGAAGGGACTATGGATTCGGATATGGTACTAGTAGAGGATGTAGTGGATCTAGGGATTAAAGAGGTGGTTGTTGGGCGTCGGGTGCTCATTTTGGGGCATACAAAAAATCGCCTTGTTCGGGTCACTCCAACGCACTTTTCTTGCAATCAAACAGTGGTTCATATAGTGGGAAAAGCGGAATCTGATGAGGGTAGGGAAATGGTGCGGATTGGCTAGGATTGGCCAGGATTGTTGACGAGGACTGTAGGACGTGGCCAAGTGTATGTGCCCCTCTCCCCCCATTATTCTGAGGTAACATGAATCATTGCAGAGTCACTCGTTTGGTTCACCATCATCTTTAGCCTACTGGTAAATGTAAACAGTAACGATGTCTGTGCTTCCCTCATGATTTGGAAAAGAGGCATCTTTGTGAGAAAAGAACGCCACATTACAGAACACACTGGCCCCATCACAGACGCATCCTTTAGCCAGGATAGGACCCTCCTCGTTACTGCCTCCAAAGATGGATCCATTGCTGTTTACGATGGCAAAACCTTTAAAACATTGTACAAGATCCACACACAGGCTCCGATCAACAGCATTTCCTGGCACCCATTTGAACGCAAGATGGTAGCAGCCACAGATCAAGGCATTGCAGTATTTGATTTAGAGGTATGATCCCTTCAAACGCGTCTACTCATCCCCCCCTCTTTTAGAAACAAAAACAAATACGCTTTATTGAAGAACCCAAGTTACAGTCTGCTTGTTACTATGAAGGTGGTAAATCCATTGCATGTGGAAACGATGAACACATGGTCTTTGTGTTTAGCAAGAATGGTAAAAAGATACGCGAGTACAGAATGGATTTCAACCTTCAAGGTGCAATGTTTACTCATCACAGTGTGCCTGAATTACTTTGTGTGTTGCAGTCTGGTCCATACGCCAACTGTTCTGGATTCACCATATTGAAGCCTGCGTACCTTGATTCCATGCAGGAAGTCAACAGTCATTACCAACCAGGATTTTACACTGCACACACACCCTTGTTGTTCAAGAGCAAGTACCTTTACACGTGTGATACGGATACGCCATGTATTCGTCAATGGGATTGGCACAAGAAAAAGGTGACTTTGATTTTTGAACGCGATAGGAGTGAAACGAATTGGTGTCGACCCGCTTTGGTAGGAAAGTCGCAAAAGTACCTTGCAGTTGGGGCCAAGAACGACGTTGCAATTTACGATAGGCGTACTGTAAAGTGTTTGGAATTGTGCAAGGGTCATACGAGTCATATTACTGGTGTGCTATTGTGTCTACGTGATTATGATCAATTTGTCAGTTACAGTGCTGATGGCTCTATTATTGTGTGGAGGGTCCATAAGCCCCCTTCAACCAAGGACTGGAAAAAATTTGACCAAGTTCGTCAAATGGTCAAGATTCCACTTGAAGATGAAGAAGCCATGCAAGAGAGGGAGAGACAAAGGGCAGAGGATGAACCAGCTGCCAAGAGGGTGAGATGGAGTGATGCGTTGGAATCGGTTCAGGTGGTGGAGCGTCCAAAGGGTGACTTGCGCAGAATTCCAAAGAGATAATGGACTGTTGGACACGGCTGATGGGTTGGTAATGGATCAAGAGGTGGCAAATGCTGGTAAATGTGTAAACAAAAAAAAAATTTTTTTCCCATCACCCAAAAATTGTCATGTTTCTTGTCCTTGGCTTACTCTTTGTCCTTTTGTACCTCTTTTACCAAATCTACATTTATCCCTTTTACGTGAGTCCTCTACGCCACATTCCAGGTCCACCAATTGGCAAAATCCCACTTTTAGGCAATCTCTACGCCATCCTCAAATCACCTTTTGGTGATCCTCAAAAGGAATGGTTAAAGGAATACGGCCCTTTTTACCTCTTTCACGAACTTCTCAACACACCACGCCTTTTTGTGGCAGATCCCATCCTCCTTGCCCATATCCTTCAAAAAGAGTGTTACAAGTACGCTAAACCCACGATTTTACGCTCACTTTTACGTTCAACTGCAGGTAACGGACTGCTCTTGGCAGAAGGCATCGAACATAAAAGGCAACGCAAGTACCTCAACCCCGTCTTTTCTTACAAAAACATTCGTGAAATGGCACCTGCAATGTACAAATACGCCAATCAACTTGTGCAGAAATGGAAGCAAGTGGTACAAGACGGTGAGCAACAAATCATTGTTGATACTGATCTCAACATGGCAGCTTTGGATATTATTGGGGAAACTGCCTTTGATTATGAATTTCATGCATTAGATGGTGCCGCCACTCCTCTCTACAAGGCCTTTCAAACAATCTTGGCTGAACCTCGTAGTATTTGGAACGTTATTGGGTTTACGTTTGAATGGACTAAACCCTTCCTTCCTTACTGGCAACGTGTCAATGCAGCATCTCGTGAAATCAATCAAATCATTCGTGATTTTGTTGAAAAGAGAAAGCAGTCGTTTCTACAAGGTGATACTGAAGGCACTGATCTCCTCTCTGTGATTCTGCGTGAAGCGTTTGCTGGTGGCCTAGACATTTCTGAAGATGAACTTCGTGACCAAGCCATGACGACTACTGTAGCAGGCCATGAAACCACTGCAATTGGTGCTTCTTGGTCACTCCATCTCCTATCCAAAAACATTCCAACTCAAGAAAAACTCCGACAAGAGATTAGAGAACATTTTCCAGATGGTGTCGATAATCCTAGTGCTGAGCAACTTCATGCTCTTCCTTACTTGGAATGCGTTGTTAAAGAAATGTTGCGTGTGCATCCACCTGCTGGTTTTTCACTCAAATGTGCAGAAGAAGATGATGTGCTTCCAAACGGGTTCCTTGTTCCTAAAGGCACCATTGTCACCATCTACACACGTGTCATTCATACCATGGAATCTGTTTGGGGACAAGATGCTGAAGAATTCAGGCCTGAAAGGTGGTTGGAACTCGATACCAGCAAGATTCCCAATTTCACTTATCTGTACATTCCATTCTTGGCAGGCCCTCATTCCTGCATTGGCTACAGATTGGCTGTACTCGAACTAAAGATGTTGTTGGTGTGCATTCTCAGTGAATTGCAAGTGGCTCCAGTCACTGGACATGCGGTCAGTATTGAGCAGAATATTACGAGTAGGCCATTTCCCTACGTTATATTGAATACAAAATTAGCTCAATAAGTGCTATAAATAATTATCTAAACATTCCAGTTGTTTCTGTCGTGACAAGTGGGGCATTTTGTTGGCCAGGAGGTGGTGGAGGTGGAAGATTGAAACCAAGAGGTGCATGTGGTGCAGTATAAGGTGGAAGAGGATCCTGAGAAACTGGTGGATAAGGATTTGGTGATGAGTATGTGTTTGGTGGTGACTGAGACTGTGGAGGTGGTTGAGTTGGTGGCCAAGCTGCATTGTCCACTGGTCCTTGAGTGGGTGGCCATGCACCACCATCAACCGTGGGCGGACCTTGCATAGGAGGCCAAGCACCACCATCCACCACAGGAGGTCCTTGCACAGGTCCTCCATGTACAAACGCAGATTGCTGATTTTGTTGAGCCAATGCACCTGCACCAGCCAGTCCAGCCGTGGCTAAAAAGACTTGTCTACGTCTGCGCATGATACGGCTAATGACACAACAACAAATACAAATGGCAATCACAGGTATAGCGACTGCAATGACAATTACAGTGGAAATGGTGCTGCTGGATGATGAGAATGGATCAGAGGATGAGGAGGAAGTTGGACGTGCAGTTGTAGTTGGACGAGTGGTGATGATTCTGGTGACGGGAGGGATCGTCGTTACACCAGTGATCGTGAGGGCAGGAACAAGTGTTGAAACCGATGTCATTTTTTTTGTGGAACAGATTTCAAAGAGCAGTCACAACTACGATTTGTTTCTTGAAGCATTTTATTTCTTAAAATAACCGAGTCCGTCAATGTGCACGTGTACACTACCCTTTTCATCAGTGGTGGCGGTTGGACAGTAAGCCAAAGTTGCAAAAAGACAGTTTACATTGGCCAGAGTTGCATTGGAGAGTTTCCATTCACTCTGCTGCAATGGGATGACAGTGTCTTCACCCGTTAGAATGCCAATGTGACCATGTTGAGTTGAGACTGTGAGCACAAGGTTGGATGGGAAAGTGGGTGGTCCATTCAGGCGAATAATGTTTGTGGCTTGAAAGGGTAGGCATCCATCTACCATCATGCCACTGTTTTGAGGGTGGTCAGGAGTGATGAGAGTGAATTCTTCAGTAGGAGTGGACACCAATCCATACAATGAGCGTAGGATATCGATTGGACTGTTGGATTCCATTTGCAACGCTACTGATGGTAACCTGAGTGCCCAAGAAGTAGTGCTGAGGCTTTCCACCACTTGAACTGCATGCTCATTTGACTTGAACAACGTCTGGCCTTGGACAGAGCGCACAATGGATGGAAGAAGTATTTCCACGTCATGAATAACCAAGTAATCCCTTGCCTTTCTCACAGCTACAGTGAGTGCCTTGTACCCAAAACATCCAATACATTCTGCATCAAAGTTGCGATTAAAAGTGGCTTCTGCCAACTGTTTGATAACCTTGTTTCCCCTTTTCAATCGAATGGCGGAGGTGGAGACCTGTGTGCCATCCACATACAACTTCCATGGCATGTCCTCTGGTTCAAAGGATTGACTGGTTGCAATAAACTGAGTGGTAGAATCAGGCGGCATGCGTAACCACAGTGTGTCCATGTCCATCCACGTTCCACCATACTTGTAAAGCATCACCAATCGAGCATAGTCCACAAGATGGTGGTCAAGATGAGGAAAGGTTGAGCCTTGATCCAGACTGAGTGCCCACCATTCCGTTTCTGGTCCAACGAACCATCTGTTTTTGTAAATGATTTGAGGAAACAAGGCAAGCACATGGATGCTGTAACCAAGTTCCACATAGACCTTGAAAAAGTCGATGGGAAGCGTGGAACTGAGCACCATAACAATCGCATGTGGTTGGTGTGCAAACAGCATGTCCAATGCAAGAAAGTGATGTGCATTCCAATCTGCAACACTATGAGGCCATGCTGTCCAAAAGAGCAAATGCCAATCTTGAGTGTCGCTCACTGTACAAGTCCAAGTGGATAGGAGATTAGGTACAAGCCAATTGGTTGCTATGGTTGATTGAGCAAGGGGCAACACGGGTGAGAGTGAATCCACCATGGGTTGCTCTAATCTAGCTTTGAGTGAATTGAAACCAGTCTGATCAGCCATAGTGAGGCCTTTAACCTCATCACATTTGTAATTCCAATCCTTCCAGTCATCCTTTTTGCCATGACAGTCGTAGCAGAGAGCACAATGTTGCTGTTGGAATCCATGACAAAGTGGACGTCCTGATTGCACATTTTCATACATGTCATGTGGTACGAGCCCCTTGAGCAAGCTGCTGTTGGGATAAAAACGGCGTGCAATCAAATCATTTTCACAGACGTCAACATGCTGAATACGCTTATCATGCACTGGAGTGATGCCATAAGCAAATAGCCAAATACCAAGGTTCTGATCAGGATTCTTGCTGTAATGCACCAAGGGATCCATGGCAATATGCTGCACAAAATCCTGAGACAATACGTAAAGAACACCAGAAGTGTAGGGAGGAAACACGGGCAATTCGTACAGAATGTCTGTGTAATTCTTCCAGGCATGTAAAGGGAAGGGAATATCCCAAAAGGTGAAGCCACGCCAGTACCACTGCTGAGATGGTTCTTGGTCGAGTTCAGCCGCAAGTGTGTCCAATCGTACAAAAACATCATCATCCGTTTTGACCAAATAGTTAAAGTGAAGTTTGCTAGCCCATTTGAAGGCTTGAAAGAGTTTTTTAGAGGCATTTGTGTCACTTGCTGGCACAATGAGCATGTCTTTGTAATCAACGTGCTCTTTCCACACATAATTTCTTGCTGTGGTTGAATGTGGTGCGTCTCCTAGCACAAACCTGTATTCTACGTGTGGTGCTAGCTTCATCGTAGTATCCCTGAATGTTTGTCTGCTGACGCGTGCTGCCTCTGACCAAGTAGACATGACCACCATCAAAACTGAAGTGGTAATCTTTTTAGCTGGATAAACAGGTAAAGTAGTTTCCAATTCATGGAAATGGATTTGAGTGGAGGCCTGGACTGCGGGCATGCCTGCCGATAGAATGGGGTAGTATATGACAAGCACAACTGCCACCAACTTGACTGTTGACCAAAAGGATTCTCCTACGCGTTTAATGGACTCCTTGCTTTGTTTCTTGTCTGATGGTGAAGGCATAAATATTGCCCATGCAATCAGATGGGCCACGATGACGTACAACCACGGCAAGATATAATGATCACTCCACTTCAAGACAGCCAAGGCGGTAGTGAACCATGAGAATGCATACCAAACCAATAGGTTGAATGTAGTAGAACTTGAAGCCTGTCTCCAACGCGTCAACAAAGCATTTGTAAAACGATAGGAAACGATAGCAGAGACCACGCACTACATTACCATCACACAAGATGAAGTAATGCAATACCCAACTGACTGTGTGCAAAATTAGATCATTCCCTGAAATTGTATTCCACGTGTATATGGCACCGATGGCACCAGGTAAAAGAGAGGCAAGACGCAATGTACTCCACAGTTGTTCATCTGATGATTTGGATGACTAATCAGGGTTAGATTGATGGGAATCGGCAAACCATTTGTGATTTTGCAAAATTAAAAGTGTTTATCAAGAAGTTTTATATACATACTTAAATACAACGCCTGTTACTGAGCGTTTTGAAGAGAAGTGTTGGAAGATGCAGCCTGGGATGAGCTGGCATGAGCAGTGCACTTTCAGGGATGAGAGATGCGAATGGCTTGGTTTTAGTTGAGTCTGGCAGGGATGTGTCCATCTGCTCACTGTCAGAACTGGATGGCTTCTGGTGGTGGGTTACTGGTGACATCTTGAGGAGTCTTTTGCTGCGACGAGGCAGGATGTTTGGGTTGGAGGAGATGACAGTAGGCTGTTCACACTCTGTATCACTGCCATAACGTGAAGGTGATGACACGGTGCTTGATGTATCACTGCCAGGACTTGGAGGTTCAGATGGAAGGGAGTGCCTGTCTGTGTTGTTCTTGGATGATGACAGTGTGTCTGAAGCATCACTGTAGGAACTAGAAGTTGAGAGTGGACCAACTGCAAAACAGGAGGGAGATGATGGTGGTGTCAGTAAACCCTTGTGTGGCCACATGCTGTTCACTTAATTGTCTAGGATAAATGACTGTTCCATACCAACTTCACTGTCAGAACTGTGGAGTGGAGTATTATCCAAGGCTGGTTTTATGTGCTTTGGTGGTTTTGTCATCTGCACATTTAAGATGATGGCTAACTGGGTAAACTGTGCAATGAAAGTGGACAGTGTGATTTAAGTGATTTTCTCAGCAGGTAATGCATTTGCTATTGGCTTCACTACTTCCAAGACTGGATTCTTGTGCAAAGCAGGGACAGCTGTCTCACTGACTTTTGATGCACCGTCTTCTACAGAGTGTCATACAAGCAGACATGAACAAACATATGGTTGGCTGAGGACAGCTCTAGCACATTACAGGCATTCTGAGTAGGAACAGATATTCTAGTGACATTGGATGTGTTTGAGTCTAAATAGTGTCATAACCATAGGCAGGATGAGTATACATTTATTCAAGAGTGACTCTAATGTGTCACAGACATCTTAAGAAGTGGTGGGCGGTTTAATGGCTTGGAATACTTTAAAATCTACAGAGTATTACCACTCTAAACTGAATGAGCATACATTTGAGCATAATGTCTATTGCTATGACTGTAGTAAAGACAGTCTGCTCCAAGCATCCACTCACAATCTCTTTGATATATGCTACCATGGGCTTATGCTGTTCATCCTCGAGTGAGAGTAACAGTTTGCTGTAAAAGTGTTCCATGGTGCATGCTGCTGCATAGACATCGGCTATGTACACATTGTAGGATGACTTCAATTCGGATAAGTAGTATTCCTCTATGATATGCTGATCAGTAGCAATTGGAAACCCAACATATTCAGCCCTGTCAAAATTGGGTACCAGGGTACCTTTATCAGATTGCTTAATCTATTTAAGTCTAATGTTATGATGAATAATACCCAAACTATGGTAATCAATCAGTAGCTAATAAAATTAAGATTGGAATATAAAAACTACCTTGATTAGCTACTTGAATATCAACTAGAAATCAGTACTAGTTTCCATAGGGGCATCCTTTAGGAATATTTTAAGTTGTACATAATGCTATGATTCAATGTATGTTTCCATCCTACATTGAGTATACAAAAATTCTAGAAAGGTTTGATAAATCTCTTTTCATAATTTCACAATATTCCTGTTGGTAACTTCAACATATGATTCAGTATTGTCTTAGTCTAAATATACATTTGAATGACCCTAAAAGTTATAAATATCAAAATGATTAGCATACAAATACGTGTGGTTGGTAACTCAAAGCTATAAACCCAAATGCTGTGTTAAGTATGTTGGTTTGCTTCTTAATACTGGGAATAGATGTGAGCAACTTTTTCCTTAGAGGACTTACCTCAAATTTGTTAAATTTTAAGAAGATGCCTTCTATATATATGCATTTTTGCATTTGAAGACATTCTTTGATGTAAAGAGCTTCAGTTGGTGAAATAGGTTCATCCAAGACTAGAGTGGATGCAGGGGAGTGTAGTATAATTGAAAGAGAGGCAGAAGTATATTGTATATATTTGGACTTGAATTGTATAGCTTAATACTTGACTTCTTCTACAGTGCACTTCCTAGTGACTATAGTAATTGTTGCAGGGACATGACAATGTTACTTAACTGGTTACTTCTTTTGCCTTCCAGAGGTATGCTTTCTATTGACCACAGCAGGATCATGTCGTAGTCTCTTTACTAGTAACTATTCTTCCACATCCAATCTACGTTTGAGTGAGACTATAGTTGTATCATTGAGATCTATCAAATCCATATCATCTACTAGCATGGAATCAGCATCAAATGTCTCACTATATTCTATAAATGCATAATTATCATTCTCTCTATAACATTCAGTACACTACAAACAAACCCTTATAATGATTTGACATATGTTGAATGGTCAAATGAGACTGACATGAACTTCATCACCTGACAGTTGTGCTGCTTTCTACACCACATTAAATCTACAAATAGTCCACCTACTCTGCTAGTCGAATGGCCTTTTGAAGTACGGTGCGGAAATCCTGTATCAGCCACGTACATTCCTGATAATGAAACGCATCTTGATTTGTGAACAGTTTGCTAATCAATTGTGCAAATCTGTGCACATCCTGCCACACAGACGTGTTCTCATATAGAATTGTGAGGATGAGGTCCATAATGTTGATTAATTCAACCACAATCCACTCACTCATCAACTCTGGTGTGATGGGAGTGATTTTGTGTATCAAGATAAGGATAGCCTTGAAGTATAGAAATGTTGCAAGAATGGTTTTCTGAAGAAGTGGTGGTGCTGCCAGTCTTTTGGCCTTGAATGCCTTTGCTAATCTGTCCTGATGGACTTTGATCAAAGGGAGATGCATCTTTTTTCAAAGTGAAACAAGATAAACCTACAAACTTCAAAAAACTAAAATCAAAACAAAAGTTTCAATTCAGCTCTTGACTTGCTATATGGCAAATTTACCTTGACAGTAA
>QZWU01000182.1:0-16295 GCA_004114255.1 Acaulopage tetraceros
GGAGAAGAAGCAAGAGCGATTGAGGGACATGAGGCATATTTTTGGATTGGAGTGATCAGTGCAATTCAAGGTGATTAAAGGTAGATTCCAGCACATAAGCAATCCACTCTTTATAATACATTTAAAAATCAACTACAATCTAAATCAAATACCACCAATTTACCCCTTGAAGAAAAGTACATTTTGGCTCCTGCTTGCCAAGGATTGTAGCTATGCTTTTCACCCTGTATCTTTGTTACCAGTCTCAATCTACCATAGTCAACCTCTTCCTTGAATAGTGACATGATGCTTTTACCTGGTTCTGACTGTTTTGAACTCAACTGCCATTTGTTATAATCCTTGTTAAAGATTATACCACCCACTCCACTAATGTCAAAAACGTAAACACACTGACTAGTCTCATCAAAATGCACACTGAGGTTTTGATAAAGACCATAAGTAACGATTGGTTTTGCCCATTCCATCTGATTCAATTCATAGTGTACACAATAGGGAACAGTTGAGCCATCAAGTGGACACTCCCATACAACAAGACTGTTGTTATCATTGCTACCAGTGAATGTCATCACGACTCTAATTGCATTCCTGCTTCTATCAATGTGCTCCCAAGTCGCGCTTACATAATACCTTAATATGTTTCCTTGAGGCCTTTCCAACTTTGCCAAGAGTGCTGGTCGTCCCTGCAATGACCAAATCTGTATGGCATGCACTGTGTCTTTTGGTCCAATAATGAGCAACTCTGGACTGTAAGGGTTCACATAAGTAAAGGATGTCATGCTTTTGGTGATTTGCTCAAACCCTTTGTAAACCGGAAACACTTGGCCAGCATCCCTTGCAAATCGAAAAGTGAAGATGGTAGCCAACTTTGTAGCATCGCACTTGCCCACAATGTAAAACTTTGTCTGGGTGAAAGCAACAGTCGTGTGGCGAATGGAGGTTACTTGGCCACCAGTTAAATCACGGAACAGCGTACTCTCTTGATCAATGTGACCATATTCATACCACCTGTAAAACCATACACCTTTAGCCTTCTTACTCCGTCTCTGGTCTCCAACAACACCAATTGAGGTTGTAGTCTCCGTATCAAATCCCAGTGACCACATGGAATAATCAGCAGGCAACACGTATTTGTGCTGTCTTGTCAACACACAAGAGTCTGATTTCACATACCCACGATCCGAAGAATAAGGATTAGTTAAGAGCACTGCTTGTAATCCGCTTGAATCCAGTGGAGTTGGCAGCCTGTTAAATTGAGCACCAAAATGCTTGCCAAGAAGTATGCGAAAGAGATAATCTCCCTTCATAATGCTCTGCTTTTGCACTTGTTTCTGTTTGTGCCATTGGATACGCAAGGATGCTTCCCGTTTAAAGGCCTCGTACCAGAATGGCAGTTGTACTTGATGGAATTTAACGCCGTTGTTAGTGAATACTGAGCAATAGGCCAGGTACCAAACTGCTTCATCTTTGGCAAATGCACAAAGCCATTTGCATACTGTTTGAAGGGTGAAGAGATTGAGGTAATTCTGCTTTGCAACAAACTTCAAAATACAGATCCAAATCTCAGGGATGCGCACAACAGGATCCAGGCGAGCAGATGATTTCCTTTTTGTGATTGAATAAATCCGTTTGATCATGATCGTTGTACTGGTGTCTGAAGTTTATTTACAGTTTATCCCTTCTAAATTCTAGTGGCAACTTGTCCAGTGCATTCTTTTTGGACATGTAGAGCGTGTCTCCATCCTTCCATGGAAACACTCGCTTCCATGACTTTGCCAGTACCATAAAAGGACTGTCATATTCCCCACTCTTCAGCATCCATTTCTTGTGAACCTTACTAATCACACAATCCGTTGCACCAGATACATCCACAATGGACAGACCCTGATAACCACCATGTGAAACAATAGCCATGTTGTGATACAATCCATAAATCTGCATTGCATGTGATGCACCTTTTTGTCTAACTACAGTGTTCCTTGCTAAAATTAGTTGAATAGAGTTGCTTGGATGCAATGAAGGCACTTCCCACGTTAAAAGTGACCACTCAATCTGTTCGCTATTATGTGCACTAGCAACCACACGAAGTGGTCCACCACCAATGACTTCCAATGCAAAATGGGTAGACAATCTCCACTTTGAATCCATTCCCAGCATCACTAATGGCTTACTACAATCCTGTAGGTTGTAAAGAGCGACTGGGAGTGATTCGTGATCCTTTAAAACAATCAAAACCTGCAGGCATTCTGGTGACATGAACACTGACCTGATGGGTATGTCCACTTCCACAAAGGAACACTGTAGTACTTGTAGTGTTATATCTGCATAGACTGGATACTTGCAACGCACCACCACTGCACTCTTTTCCCACTTGCCATACAGAACAATCGTATCATCTGCAACGACACATTCAGCGCATTCAAGGTACTTGGCCACTCCTCCAGTCAACCGTTCCATGGAATACCTCTTTGGCTCATCATGTCCTTGTTGCTGTTGATGCTGCTCACTATGCCCCTGACCAACCACCAGTGCAGCCAACCTGCCTGGATGCACCTGATTCAACCACGATGTTTCCACTCCTTCACTTGCTTCCACTCCAATCCACACATTTGTTTCCACATCAATTGCAACTGGATAAACCCGTTCATACAACTTGCATTCCACTTCCTTCACCCGATTGCCCGTCTTTTTATCCAGCATCCATATAATCCCCGTTGCAAATACATAGCCATAATCACCCAATACATCCAATGGAACGTAAATCGGCAACACTTGACTTGACTTGGCAGGACTTGCAAGTGGATAAAACACGCGTAAGGAATCAATGGCCACAGTATCACGTGCAAACAGCTTGAACTGACCCAATTGATGCAATGTTCTTTGTATCTTTTTAGGAGTCGTTCGTACTTTGTAAAAGTCGCGACGTAGAGCTGCTTCCCGTGCAAAATACTGACGCCAATGTGGTGGCTGAAGGTCCTTGAACTGCAACTGGTTCTTGTGCAGGACGGTACAAGCCACAACATGCCATAAATAATCATCCGTTGCATAATTATAGAAATTTTTACAGACTAGTTGAATGTTGAGTAAATCGAGGTAATTAGTAATAGCAATGTAACGTAAAATGTACATCCACAGCTCCGGGTAGAATACATGGAACGGAGCTGGCGGCTTGTGATGGTGGTGGTGGTGGAATGGTGCATACAGCCGCTTCAACATCTTCTGAAGAGAACCGTACTGATGTCTGAGGGGACACGTCACAATCTTTTCCTATTCACATCAAAAAATCTTTTTTCTTTTTTCAAGGAACTTTAAAGTGCATGTTCTCTCTCTGGTATCGCATCATTCTCGAGGATGGAACGTGCCTTACTTCCCTACCTGACTTGCCTGTTTGTGTATCAGTCCCTTTGCTTGTTGTTTGCATACACTTTTACACTTGTTTGGGAGAGGGGAGCGCTGGCTCAAGATATGGGTCAGGTGGGAAGGTTGTAAGCCGTTGCCTAGGAAGGACTGCGAGCTTCCAGCTAGTCTGTTATCTAATACTTTTGTTAGTGAATAACAAATGGCCATGCAATCCACTACAGACGCGATTGTTTCACTTCATCAACCCTTCATCAAAGTGCCATTTGAACAGTTGAGGAAATCAGGGCGTAATGAACAGAAATACTGTGATAAGGAGCTCAGTAATGCACTCACACAACTCTCGACATGTATCGGATCTCCTGAAAAGATGGAATCGACTGTAAAGGGTTTGTCAAATCGACTTGGACAATTACTACGCAAGATCAACCAGCTTGATCAGCAACAAGAGCAATTCAAGAGGCAAACTAGCACGCGTCTTCAGCATCTTGTGGCACTTGCTGCCTTGGACACTTCATCAGTTGACGACTACAAGCAATGGAATGACCAAAACCTCAGTATTCTCTTAGCAGAGTACATGTTGCGTATGGGACACGTTAAAACTGCACAACTACTTGCCAAGGAAGCCAACATTGGAGTACGTACATGCCTCGCTCTCTCACCCCCTTGTAGGACTGCATCGATACTTCCATTCACATCAAATCCAAGAAAATCTCTCAATCCCTCTCCTCACAATCCTGTAAAGAATGTTTAGCATGGTGTTCAGATAACCTTGCAGCCCTCATCAAAAAATCCTCGCTCCTTGAATTCCACCTCCTCATTCAACAATTCATCCAATTGATTCAAGGGGGTGATCAACAAGCAGCACTCACATATGCACGTGCCCATCTTGCAACCTCCATTCATCCAGATGATCCTTCCAACATCGTCCTTATCAAACAAGAACAAATTGCACGCGTCATGACCCTTCTTGCATGTAAACCATCGACCATGAGATCACGGTATGCCACTTACCTTTCACCCACACGATGGACTTTTTTGCAAGAATTGTTTAGAGTGGATTATGCAGAAATTAATGGACTGTACCCACAACCTCTACTTTTAGGTGCATTACGAGCTGGATTATCTGCATTAAAGACCTCAAGTTGTATGGTTGACGATGATGGCCATGATTCAAAGAACAGGTCATGTCCAGTTTGCATGCAACCATTAGCACAACTTGCTCAACATGTTCCTCGTGCTCATCATGTGCATTCAACCATTTTGTGTCGAGTTAGTGGAATGGTTATTGGTGGTGAAGAGGTTGCTGGTGTTGCACCTAATGGAAATGTGTATGCTTTTAGTGTATTTGAAAAAGGTGCAAAGAAGGGCGGAGGGATGTTTACGGATCCAAGGACAGGAGAAAAGTATCCATTAGGAGAAATTAAAAAACTGTACATTTCTTAATGTGACCATCTTGTTATCCATTGACGCAATGAGGTTGGACAATCCGGGTGAGAGGTGACTGCTTCAACTAGTTCGTGGGAGAGGAGTGTGCAGGTGACTGTGCGCGTTGATGTACTTTTTGTGGATTGTGGTTGAGTGGAAAGTAGGAGTTGGAGATGAACAAGTCGTTCAAATCCCTTGGACATGACTTGTTTGTCAATCAATCGCATTCCACTACTGGTGGAATGTTGACAAAATGCCTTGTAGTCCTGGTAAAGTTGTTCAAAATTGAATTCTTGGACATCTCGTTCCAATTGACGTTTACATGCTACCAAAAGTGCTAATTCATTCGTGGAAAGACTGTTGATGGTGAGGGTGGTGAGGTTGAGAGATTGACGTTGGACAGCTTGCATCAATTTAGATTCAGTCAAGAGTGGATCAGTTGGAGTGAGAGGGAGGATAAGGTCCATGAGGATGCTATAGAGCCGTACGATATTCTTGGAAATGTCAAAGATGCGTCTAGCTGTGCGTTGAAACGTATCGGATTCCAACATGGCAGAGGTGCTGGCATTGAACTCGTTTACACATTCCACGGCTATTTGACCAGGTGAACAGTCTTGAGGGATCGTCATGGCATGCTGTACAATCTGTACAAAATCCTTAAAGTGAGCAGGTGGAGTAATCTTGATCAGTCGATGAGAAAAGCGTGATTTCACTCTCTTTTCCAAAATATCCACAGTGTCCACACGACATGATAGTCCCAAAACTACCAATGGGGTTGAAGAGGTTTGTGCTGCATCAAACAGGCCATACAGGAGCGTTTGTCTTGGTCGTGATGCAAATAAATCAAATTCGTCCAAAATGATCACAATGGGTGTGGTACGCGTACTCGAACCTGCACGCAATACTGCAAGTAAATAAGCCAGACAGTCTGCAAAAGACGTGAATGCCTTGGATTCCTTTTCTAATTCTTCAGTCACCGCTAATTGACGAGCGAGTTCTCGGATTGCAGCACGATCATCGACTTGTGCAAATGCATTTAAATGAACTACAAAGAAGGGATCGTGGGCTGCGGTGGTTGAGGCGGTCGAATCATCGAATGGGTTGGCATTGCGCGTATTTTGAGCCATGTGAGAGTATTTGAGACGTCTAAGTGTTCGTTTGACCAACATGGATTTGCCACTGCCACGAGGGCCAATTAAAAGTGCGGAAGTACTCTCGCCATGAGAGATGGACTGGTCCAACAAAGCATGCAAGTGAGCCTCTTGCTTTTCAAGTCCTATCATGGCAAGAGGTTCTGTAGTTCCACTAAATTGTTCCATCAGGCAGTGTTTGACAAAGTGCAAGTCTTGATTCGTCCAAGTGGCTGGGATGGATGTAGCGGACGCGTCATCTGCAGGAGGAGTGGGCAAGTGACTTGGTAATTTGATTGGACGTGGAACTGCATTCGTTTGATTGATGATTCGTCGTGTTCTTGGCGTATCCTGGTAAATTGATTTAGCTACAATCTTGCGAGTGATTCTCGATGATGTAGGTGAAAAGAATTTATCCAATAGGACATTGGGATCAATATCATCTGGAGTATGGAAATCCACGTCATCCTCACTGGTTTTTCGTTTTCTCAATTGTGGCAACATGCAAAGAGAGAAAAAGTCAACAATCGCATTTTATGCAGCAGCCTTCTTCAACTTGGCAACTTCCTTTTGAAGGATATCACGCTTCTAAAACAATCGTTAATATATCCACAAATAAAATACACCGTACCTGTTGCTTTAATTTTCTCAACTTGAATCGGTCGAAATCTGTCATGGAAGCACGAGCGGTACGAGCAGCCAATTTCTTACCCCATGCAGATGCGTTGAAAGTAGCGACAGCATCGTTGGCAGCAAGGGCCTTCTTGAGAGTTCCAGTGCGGGCACCACGTGGAATGTCAACTTTAAGGGAAGTGAGGGTCATGCGCTTGTAAGAATGAGCGTGACGGGGGACACCTGAAGTTGGACCATCGATCAAGGCGCGGTTGTGATCGATAATTTCAACAATGACGGCGAGTTTTCCAGTGTCTTTGCCATAGTTGATCATGACAACTCGGCCGACTTCGACCATTCTGCTAAAGATGGAATCGCTCTAAGGAGATCAAGTCAGTATGGTGTGGAATGAAGATTGTGGAATGTGTGGATCGAGTGATGATGATGACATGATGAGCGTGACAATCGTGCATGTTGGATTTCCATGAGATGTATGGATGCGTTGACGTGTTGGATGCCCGTGTAGTGGTGGTGATGTGGTGGGGTGGTTGGTGATTACCATGCTGCTTGAGTTGATAAAGACCGAACCGCAGTCCGTTTCCAAAAATGAAGACTTTCTCCTCCAATTTCATGTTGCAGGCTAATCGACGTCTTTGGACCAGTTCAGCACGATTGGATCAGAGGCGTACACTGTTCCAACTGCATCATGTCCTACGCAATTTAAATCGAACGGATTCTGTTAATGATGCCACACAATCATCAACACCAAACAAATCATCATCCATCAAATCACCTCAACGTCTATCTTATGTGGATAAATTACGAAGCAAGTATGTAGCAAAACGACCGAAAACTACCAGTACGCGTTCACCACCCCTCAATCAATTCACTTTATCACAGGAAATACGCGATCGTATCCATTTTCCCCTTCAATCCACTCCCACCGTCCCAGACCCTTCCTTACGACCTAGTACGCGCAAAGAGTTGATTGGATTGGTACGAACGTGTCTACGTCCATCCTCAAAAGGTAGTAATGAGGGTAAGGGTGACGTCATGTTGGCTTGCAGTGCAGGCGGCTCACATGCTTGGATGGAGAATGTGGTGCATTCCATTGCTCATGACTTGCATGCTGATGTGATGGTATTGGATGTATGGAGTCTAAGACAGATTTGTGAGCCATGGCTACAGAATGTACGTGGAGGAGGAGCTCAATGGCTAGTGTATCCACCAAAAGAAGCAGTGCAACAAGACGATCAAGACTTTTCAGATGACGATGATGATGATGATGATGAAGATTTTGATGAGGATAAGCCAGCCTCAGCCTCACTTCCGTGGTCCAACAACCATTCTGGTAACAATCAAGGATTACGCATTGTACTCAACACACATTCATCTCCTCCTCCCACCTCTTCAGAATCCAATGCACAACTATTGTCACAAAAGATGATCAAAGAATTCAAAGCACTGTTTAGTCAAAAGGAAGGATCACGCCTGGTGTATGTACGTGATGCTCCACTCCTGGTACAAACTCGACTTGGTGCAAGTGTACTTTATGCCATGTTGGAAGCCATTCGTCAATTACGAGAACAATCCTCGTCCATCTGTCTCATTGCTGGAGTAGGCCCCAATGTACTATTAACGACTACATGGCGACAAGATCCTTCTGGATTATTGACAAAACGATTTCATCCCCTCACCATCCATCCACCAGCATCTGCATTTGCTCAGTTCTTGGGTGACATTGACCATTCCATCCAAGAAATCAATCGTCATAACCTCATTCATCAGTGCAGAAAACGTGGATTTCCCATACTGGAAACCTCCTCTCTCACCACCTCTCTTCCCAACATGACTCAATTCGTTTGGTCAGAAACCAAAGTAGAACGCATTTCATCACTCGCTATTGGATTTGCAGCAGAAAAATCCACAAATTCCGACATTATTGTCACTGAAAAAGATCTTGTACGTGCAGCCAAGATCGTTCAAGATAATATGGATTACGAAGCTCATTACGTGGATCCTACTTTTAATTCCCAAAAACGACTCCTTCCCTCAGATGTAAACAAGTACGAATCACGCCTATTACCCTGCGTCATTGATCCAACGCACATTTCCACTCACTTTAACGACATTTGCACCAAACCAACAACTATTGAAACCCTTCAAACCCTCATTACCCTCCCCATCCTTTACCCTCAATACTTTGAACAAGGCATCCTTGGTAAACATGCACTCACAGGCGTCCTTCTCTTTGGTCCACCAGGCACAGGCAAAACCATGCTTGCCCGCGCTGTCGCTAAAGAATCCTTCAGTTCCGTCATTGAAATCAAAGGAAGTGATGTGTATGACAAGTACGTGGGTGAAGGAGAAAAGAATGTCAAGGCAATCTTTTCACTCGCGCGTCGACTTTCGCCATGCGTTGTCTTTATTGATGAAGTTGATGCGATTTTTGCAGCTCGTCAAAATGAATCTGCTGCAAGTAGACGTGAAATCATTAACCAGTTCATGGCTGAATGGGATGGCCTGACAGTCAACAAAAACAGAGGGATTACAATCATGGCTGCAACGAATCGTCCCTTTGACCTTGATGATGCAGTGTTGAGAAGGTTGCCTAGACGGATATTGGTTGATTTACCTGACATTGAAGCACGGCAACGTATCCTTCAGTTGCATCTGCAGGAGGAAGTGCTTGGATCAGATGTGGAATTGAGTGAACTAGCAACCAAGACTTCACTCTATTCAGGATCAGATTTGAAAAGTGTTTGTGTTAGTGCTGCCTTGTCTGCAGTTCGTGAACGCATCACACAATCCACTACGCATGATGGAACACGTGTAATTGAAAACCGACATTTTGAATCTGCGTTACAGTCGATTGGTCCTAGTTGCTCAGATGAGATGCGATCATTGGTTGAATTAAGACAATGGGATAAAAAGTTTGGAGAAGGTGCACGACAGGTCAACAAGAAACTTTTAGGGTTTGCTTAATATACTGTTGTAATGTAAGTTATGTTGTGTTGTTGGAACCATATTGGGTTACCTGGATCACCACCGACCATGGTCAAGTGGGATAATGTGTTGGATGAGATGATGAGTGATTGAATGAGGTTGAGTGGAAATGGAGTGGATTGGTCAACTGAGAGAGTAGTGAGACGTTTACAGTTGGATAGACAAGTGAATGCAGTTGGAGTAAGGAGGTCGCCTGTGATGGAAAGGGAAAGGAGTCGAGTACAATTTTGTGCTAGATGGAGGAATGCAGGTTGTAGGGCTGATGCTGATCGTATGCGAGTGGGCGGAGGACGTTCTTGACACAAATTGAGTCGAATAAGGCTCTTGCATCCCCTTGCAATGGACATGAGGGTGAGTGAAAGTGCAAAACTGGTGGTAATGTCAAGGGATTCAAGTTGAGTAAATGTTGTTCCAAGGATAACAAGTTCATGATCAGAGAATGTATCCAGGTACAAGGTGAGGCTCTTGAGGTTCCACCATGTTGGACTAAACCATTTATCCAATCGGACACTACTTGATTTCTTTTCAGGTGTTAGGAGAACGAGGGTTGTGAGATGAAGGTTGGAGAGATGTTTACGGGTAGTGTGGTAGAGATGAGCACCAGTCATATCGAGTAAAGTGAGGTGTTTGAATCGAGCGATTTGAGCAAATCCTTGGTCAGTCAGGCATTCTGCAAATATCTGCAATCGAGTCAATTGTGGACAATGATTAGCCAATACAGTCATGGTTTCATCATCAATGGTGTAAGCATCAGATTGCCATTCTGGATGAGTAGACTCAAGAACGTTGGACAGGAGGAGGTCATCTGAACTACTGTAAAAGGATAAAGAGTGTAATCCAGGTGCATGACGTGCGAGTAGTTGGACACTGGCATGGGTAAAGGCACTGGAGCACGCATCCACCCATAACTCTTGCAACCTTGTGAATAGAGGAAGGGAAGGCTGAATAGCAAGTTCACTAATAATGGCCACATCCAGTTTGCAGAGGTGAGGTAGTCCATCATGAAGGATTTTGAGGACTGAAATACCATCATCTGTGGCAATGGCAGCATCCTCACCATCCAAATCGTATTCGAATCCACCTGCATAGATGGAGAGTTCTCTCAATCCAGGATAACGCGCTACCAATGCCTGTGCTAGGTCAGCACTCATGTCTTCATTGCCCGGGAGTACGAGGGACACCAGTTCACTTGAATCTACTTGCTGTTCTGAGTGAGAAGGCCATCGAGGGGAAACAGAAAGTGAATCCTTCAAACTTAACCTTTTAAGCTGTGGCAACTGCACAACAGTATTCAGACAATTGTGCGTAATGTTGGGCATGTCACTTAGATCCAATTCTTCTAGTCGTGGTGCTGCTTGAGGCAAAAGTTCCAATGCAACGTCATCCAGCGTACATCCAGTCAACACAAGTCGCTTCAATCGTTTCAAAACAGACAACCATGCCATAGAATGCTTTTTCAATCGGTTACAGTGCGATAAATCCAGCAATTCAATTTTAGTTGCTTTACAAAAGAATTGCCAACAGACCAATCCAAATTGAATAGATGTGTTGCTAAAGTCTACTGCACGAATCCTGGCTGCGTAGAATGAATTGTGTTTGAGCAAGAGCGCAAGGCGATCCTGAGTGGTATGGCGTGTTGATTCCAAGGTAGAGAGGTCCAAGTGGTACCAGTATTTATCCTGACGGTGTAGGATGGTGTAATAGACGCTATTGGTCGCTGCAAGATGACAACGATCCACATGTGGCAAGTATTGAAGGATAATGTCGACTAATTCCACACCATAAAATCCAGGAAAAGAGAAAAAGGGCACACTCATGCTCCTCTGCTTGATGGTGTGGTTGGATGGTGTCCAAGATCGTTTAATGTGAACTGATGGCGTTCTGGATCGTTTTCGGGAATTCATAAAGTTTATTCTTTGGTTTCTTTTTCATCCAACAAGGCGCCAAGAACAGGAGGTTCTCCAACATTACCACAGATATTTGGGAAGAAATACACGGCAATGCAGAATACCACGTACAAATATTCCAGCGTTTCCATGTCGCTCGCATGAGCAAAAGTGACCATAACCAGCAGCAACGAAATGAAGCCAAGTTGAATGCCTTTTACCCTACTGACTGACTTTGACTCTGCTTCAAACATGCTGATACCAATTTTACCTGCAAGGATGATTGTGAGAATCGTGCCCATGTAGAATCCAATCCAGCGCGCATTATAAGTAGCCATGAATTCAATCCCGACTTTTGTCACATCAGTGAGCTTGTATCCTTGATAGATGGCCTTGAGACAAGTGCACGCAATAAATATACGTGCCAGAATGTTGGTGTAGTTGGTAAGGACAGCACCAAGCCAAACGCTGAATGCCATGTCCAGGTAGAATCCAATTCGCCATCTTTCAGAGGCCATGAGACCGACACTTGCTCTGGTTGCATCACTAAACAAATCTTCTTGATTGTAGAACTTGATGCAAACATGTGCAATGTGCACCAATGTAATGACAGTATTGTAGGATACACAGGCAGTGGTGGCGTATTTGAATGAACGGAGTCTGTCAGTAGGAATACAAGAGTTGGACATGGATTCAATCCATTGGTAATAGAGGGAAAAGATGGTCCATTCGAGTAAAAGAAGGACCACATAGGATGAAATGAAATTGTAGCGTTCTGTCCATGCATCCAGATAGAGCCAAACGGTAAAGAAGCCAAGTGCTAAAGGTAAAAAAAGAGCAAAGCCCACATAAGGTGCGCGTGTCTTTAAAAATTTGGTTAAAGGAGCATCGGTCGAAAGAATGATCCCAGCAATAGTCAAGGCTTGCATAAGGAAGTTTAAACAGCATGAAAAGTTGAGCATTATAAAAAGAAATGTGACTATTGTTTCGGGTGACACTTTCTAAAATTAGCATATTTACTTTTGTGGAATGCGCTTAATGTGCTTCAATGACATCACTTCACTTCTTGGCGCATCCATAAAGGTGTGCGATTCCGCTTGAAACATGGCTAAACAAAACTCTGCAAGTGGTTTCGTACACCATCTATCTGGATTAACCAATCCTTGAAACCATCCTAAATGTCCTCCTCGTTTGGTCAGTGCCAACACCACATTTGGATTAAATTTGCATTCATCCACTGGAACGGCTTCCAACACTGAAATAGGGTCATCCTTTGCATTCAAACACAACAAGGGAACGCGTACCCGTGTCACATAGAGTGAAGAAGATGCATGTCTATAGTAATCGTCCACAGTATCAAAGTGAAAGGCAACTCGAGTACATCGATCATCGAATTCCCTCGTGGTCTTACTTGCTAGGATGGCCTTACTATCCAAATAAGGATGCTCTTGAAGGATTTCCTTGTGTTTGGTAAAGAGTCGCTTCAAGTTCCCTGCAATCACACGGCTATAAATCCACCTTTTCCACCATGTATGATGCATGGAAATGCTGGAAACGAACAAATCGAATGGATTACCTACTGACATGGCACAAATAAAGGGGGCCTTGTCGCCCTCTTCTCCAAGGTATTTGACGAGTAAGTTGGCACCAAGACTGAATCCCACTGCAGCGAGTTTAGCATCAGGAATGCGTTCTTTGATCTTGGTCATGCAGTAGCGAATATCGTCCGTGTAGGCACCGCAATAGAGTTGTGTACTGGTCACTGGAGTCTCTGCACATCCTCTAAAGTTGACCACGACTGCACGATACTTGTGTTTAACAGTGATGGCTTCTAGTAGGGCACGAAGGTAGGATTCATGGCTACCACCTGTTAAGCCATGGAGAACGACGAGTGTAGGTGTTTCGAGTGGGAGATCTGTGCTGAATGGTGGTGTCCAGTCGAGTGAAATGGTCCCACCATCGGGGGTTTCTAGGAGTTGGCGTTCATACTTAATGACATGCTGGTTTTCGTATTTGAAAATAGCAGCACAAGCAGTCTGAAAGTGCCCACTAAGCAACCATGGCGTAGGCACATAATACGCCTCTTTGGAACTAAATAGCGAGGGACATTTGTCACGGAGGTAATCAACGAGGGATTGTGTTAAAACTTCCTTGGAATGGGGTAATTTGTAGTGAATTGGAGCCGTGTGCTTGTTGTAGTGTAATTCCACACGCGTTCCAAACAGTAATTTCAGCAACAATCTCAACATTTTTTGCAAAATGGGAAATGTGGAGAAAAAAGGAGGAGGTGCTGAAACTTGCAAGTCACATGCTTCCGTTTCACATTTTGGAGAATGACTGGTGTTGACGATGACGCCTACAATGCAGTTGTGAAAAAGAGTCTCAAGCTAAAAGGTGATGCCAAAGTCACCAAGAAGAAAAAGAAGGTGCCAGTTGTCCAAGTGATTAGCAAGACTGAAGCTCAAATCAAATTCGAACAAGCACAACGCAAGAAACTTGCTCAAAAAGCAACACAATTGGCACAGAAATCCCATAAAGAACGCGTCAAAGAGTTTAATGAAAAGTTGGAAAAGTTGTCAGAGCATCATGAAATGCCAAAGGTTTGTTTGTTTACAATTTTACGGTTAATTCCTCTAGGTTGGACCTGGTTAATAAAAGGCTTTAGTTACTGCTACTTGGCTCATTGTCTGGAATGGCACCAAAGTGCACAGGGATGGTTGGAGGTGGTTCATTGAACTTTGCAATGTAAACGGCACGTTTGATGGTGTCTAGGTGGTCTGAAATGATGTACGAGTCGCATTCAAAGCACCAGGTGGAGAGATCACGCGTACTGATGGCAATGGATTGGCCTTGTTGCAAGGCGTGAGCTGCCATGTGTCCATTGATGTAACGACTGCAATAGAGATCGTAGCATCCAAGGCAAATCCAGGTTTCAGAGGCATCACCGCAGTCAGTGCATCCTCCTTCATTGAGGTCAGGGAGGGATGGAGTGGTTTCACGGGCATAATTGATAGCGTGGGGACAATTAGTTTTTGGAGCGACTGCAAATGACATTTTCACAAAAATAGTGGTGTGTCTGGGGGTGGGTGGTTTGTAGTTTTAAAGTAGTACTGGTGTGAAATTGTGACTAATTGTGACAGTTTTCCTTGAGGAATGGACTGAACCAAGTGATTGTGTAAACAAAAAAAAAGAATTTTTGGCTGTTTTGAATGTTCTGTGGCTCATGTTATCACAACACTTTATCCAATACACTCGTACAATAAAGTCACTATTCCAACAGGGAACCTTCACCCATCTTTTGCAGTATCAATTCTTGCTTTCCCGCCTTCACTTGTGCCTGTAACCTCACCAATGATGGCTCACTCGCCTTCCCAGCATCCTTCAATATCGCCGCATTTACCATTTGCGCCAATGGAATCCGCTTTCTAATATCCAAAATAGGCTGTACCGCAGGATGTTGTGGATCCGTATAAGCCAACACTGAAAATGTCTCCTTCAATCTGTCATGAATGCTAGGCCGATGATCACTTGCATAATCTGCTTGCAAGGCCTGCCCATACTGAATAATTGCATCAAAATCAACCTTACCATTCTTTGCTTGATCTAGTTGCATTTCTGCATCTGAGCCACCTCCATCTGAACCACTTCCATCCAACATACCTTCACATACCCTCACCATTTCCAAAAACTGTTGACATCGTAATGCAAACATGAGATCACTCTGTGTCTCCAATACACGTGGATACTGTTGCTGTACACTCTTAATTGCCACTTCAATCTGTCCATTTTGAATAAACTGCATAATCTGATACCGACATTCCACATCATCCATTCCACTAATTGGATGTGCTCCAAAAAATTTTACAATCTGTGACCATGCCAAATGTGGATGCGTTGACTTTGCCAATGACTGTGCTGTCCTCCCATACCCATTTTGAATCAGATATTCCAGCACTACATTGACCATAACTTGAGGCATCATCAGTGCATCACATGCCAATACATCCAACGGTAACCCAGTTTCCAATAATTCCTCATGACTTGCAACTAACCGTGGTACTCCTCTCTTCCAATAGCCACTCCTTAATTTCCGTTCCTGTTCCTTCATATAGCCCCTAATATCAAATACAAACTCATCTTGTCCAAAATTAGCACGAATTTGCTCATTAGGCGTCCTGAACCCTACACAAGGGTACAATTCAACATGTTCATCGCCCAATTGTTCCATGATTCCACTAAATGCAGTGCCCAACACATGTCCATTCTTTGTAAAAAAGATGAATCCACCTTGAGTGTAGTTGAGGCAACATCCAATCACATCGCCTGTCGTAAATCGTGGTCCATAGGGCTTACCTGATCCTGTACAATTGAATGAGTTGCCATCGTCACCATGGTATCCCCAGGATTCTTTTTCCCAGCCAGGGAGACGATTGAGAACGACGCGTGATGAAGTGATTCCTATGCCAATGTAGCCGTCTCTTCCCTTTGATAGGATTTCAATTTCGTAGTAGTAAATACCGTTGGTTGATGGGATGGGATGATTGGAGCGTACTGCTGCTGCGTCTGAATCACTAAATGGATTAAGAATTAGATTGATGATTTACGATTTTCCTGATCCGTTGTAGGTGACGACTAATTGATCTCTTCCTAATGACAAGAGTGTACATTTGTCCTTTGTACTCCAATGTGAAGGGAACACGAGTGATGGATCTGTTGCAAATGAAGGTGAAAAGTCGATTTCCATAGTGATGATGATTCGGACATCAGTACAGGATGACCTTTACTCAAATGCATTGAACATGGTAAAATGGTTTTACACTGTATTTAACCGTAGTAGACCCTGTTGACCTTGTTCTGCTCGTCCAAACTGTAGTTGACA
>QZWU01000183.1:0-16290 GCA_004114255.1 Acaulopage tetraceros
GTGATGCAAGTGAATTTGTCTGATATCTGCTCAAATTTAACAGATTCCCTCTCTGATTGTGCATACGAGTGGAACCACGATTCCATGGGGGTCACCATCAACTTTAAATCTGATGATGCAAGCAAAAGGATGGTTAAATTCTTGCCATTTTGGTAATAGAGTGGTGAGACAGACAACAAAACAGTTTTTTGATGAATTTTGATTTGATTTTAGAGATTGCTCACCACATTGATGACGTGTCCACCCTGTTGAGCATCTCAGAGACATGCCGTACAGCCTATCAGGCTATCACCGCCTCCTCGGTGATTTGGAGGCGATTGTTACACGTGTATGGTGCTCCGACATTTTTTACAGATCCCACCTCTACTAAACCATCTATGGCCACCTTCAAAGCCTTCTGCAACTATCAAACGCGTTGGAGAGATCCTGCGTACATTATGGATCCTTCCAACTACATTGATGTACCACAACCTGAAGAAGACCGTGTTCAATACGTCAATTACATTGGCGCACATGTTACACTTGAACGTGTACAAAGTGCCCAGATTTTTACAGCAACGGTTGCCCATGGCCTCATTACAGAGCACGAAATATCTCCAATTCCCACGAATTCATTTGCAAAACTTCTCATCAAGGGTGACTATGTTGTTGTCATTCAACGTTGGTGCATGATCATTATTGCACCATGGAGTCGACGTACTATTAAAATGAATGGAAGCGGTTTTACCTACAAAGAAATTGTGGGTGACGTCCTTGTTTTATATCAAAAAGGCATCTGGATGCTTGATTTAAGCAAACCTGATTCAGAGTGGATGATGATTGAAGTCAAAATTGAGGCAATGAAATCCATAGAGGGCACCAAGAATGAACTGGCTGTAATATTCAAAGAGGATGATGGTAAATGCCAACTGGAAAAGTGGAAACTTGTCTCTGTGGACAACATCATTATGAAAACTGTTGGGACAGCCATTGAGACATCAGAGGGATACTTGACTTATCCGCATAGGCTGCATGCTGATACCCACAAAGTTGTCATGTGTGGAACCATATCCAATGGAGCACTGTTTTCAAGTTGTGTGGCTGTTTTTGGACAGAATGAATCCTTTGAACTCGTCTCATTGGGCAAGGAAGTACTTAATGTAACCATTTACAATGATATTGGTTTGTGGTTGGTGCTTTATCAAGATTCAGAGTGGGAAAAGCAAATTGAAGCATTTGAATCACCAACAGACACTATTGCAGCAATGAATCAGTCCAGGTATCAGGTTCCAGTTATCAGCTCAGACCGAGAATACAGGCCACTGATTGAGCGAATCTCTCGGGACCTTTTACTGATTGGAACACGTGAGCAGTTGCAAGTAGTCAGCCTCATTAATGGACAGACTGTGCAACAATTGAAAATGCAACAAGTCTATGGCACTCACTCAAAGCCGACTTTTCGCCTTTTTCATAACCATCGGTGGAGGGGCAGTGTGTTTGGCATCACCCTCATCATTCATGTAGAGGGTTCTAACAAGAGTGTGGTCAAGTTCCTTCCATTTGTATAAAGTGGTGGACAACAAAACAATCTTTTTGATGAATTTTGATTTGATTTTGAGGATTGTTGATCAAATTGAGGATGTATCCACGCTAATCAGACTTGCCCAAGTATCCCGTGTGATTTATCAAGCCATCACCACCTCTTCATCAATCTGGAAGAGATTACTACGCGTTCACGTTGCTCCACCGTATTTTTCAGATTCCTCCTTTGCCAATTCATCCATGGCTGCCTTCAAGGCATTCTGGTTGTGCCAAACGCGTTGGAGGGATCCATCGTACATTTTAGATACTTCCAACTACATGGATGTTCCATTACTGGTGGATGAACCTGTAGGATACATTGAACATAGGGATGGACATGTAGTGGTTGGATTTAAACAAATTGTACACATTTTCAAGCCTACAGTCGATCGTGGTCTCATTTTGAAGCACCAGCTACCTCATATCTCTTCAGATCCACGTACGCGTCTGTTTATTGGACACGGATACATTGTTGCTTTGGAACGTGGGCGTGCAACCATCATTGGACCGTGTGGACAACGGACTGTTGAACAATTTGAAGGGCTCTTTTACTATGTACAGATTGTAGGCAATGTCCTTGTCGCATCTCGAGAGACTGTAATGCTACTTGATTTGAACCTGCCAGATTCAGAACGTGTGACAATGGGCGTTAGAATAATGCGAATGGAACTTGTAAAAGGCACCAAGAATGAACTGGCTGTGGTGGTCGAAATCAACAGTGTATTTGAATTGCAAAGGTGGAAAGTAGTCACTGCAAACGAGGTCATCAAGACAACCATCAGCACTTTGGAGAGATACGTTCGCTATTTGGCTGGTATTTATGCCGACACTCATATAATTGTCACGTATGGTTTGAGGCCAGATGGGGCATTGAATGTAGGCTTTGTGGACACTTTTGAGGTTGGCAAACCTGCACATCATGTTACATTGGGCAATTCAGTTTCCAACGTGACCATCTACAACGATCTTGGCTTATGGTTAGTGTGCTACAAGGGCGTGAATCAAAAGAAACACATTGAAGCGTTCGAATCTCCAACAGAGAGCATTGCGCCACTGAGTCGGTCCAGATATCGGATTTCAGTGTTTAGTTCATCACGTGGAACCGATCTTTTAGTTGAACGAATCTCTAAGAAACTTGTGATGATCAAGATTGATCACCGATTACTTGTGGTGAATCTCTTGGATGGACAGGTTGTGTATCAAGTTGATAGAGATACTCTTTATAGAGCTCATACAAAGGCAACTCCTGCTTACCCTTTTGACTATCAGTGGAAGTGCAATGTGTTTGGTATCACCATCAAGGTTAAACTGGATGATTCGAATAAGAGTGTGGTCAAGTTCCTACCCTTTGCATAAATTGGAACAGACTTTGTTACTTTTGTTTTGATGAATTTTGATCTGATTTTGGAAATTGCAAAGCACATTGATGATGTGTCCACTCTGATGAGCGTAGCCAGGACTTGCCGTACGATGCATCAGACCATCACCACCTCCTCGGCGATCTGGGAACGATTGCTACGCGTTCATGTTGCTCCATCTCTTTTTACAGATCCCACCACTTCCAAACCATCCATGGCCACATTCAAGGCATTCTGGACTTACCAAACGCGTTGGAAGGATCCATCGTACATGCTGGATACCTCCAACTACCTGGACACACCACTGCCCAATGGCTTTTATGCAAAACACACTGTTCATATGGGTGAACATGTTGTGGTTGGGTTTGAACAAACCGTCGACATCCTCACGCCCACAATCGACGGTGATCTCGTACCAACCCACCACCAAATACCTCTTTCTAGCTCAGATGTACATGTACGCGGTTGCAGTAAACATGGATACATTGCCCTTATTGATCGTGGACAAACAGTCGTAATTGCACCATGGGGACGACGCGTCATTGAGCAATTTGCAGGAATTTCCATCTCTGCTTACATTGTGAGCGATGTTCTTGTCCTAGTGGGTTGGGAGGTTAGCGTGCTGATTGATTTGAGTGTGCCCGATTCTGATTTGACAAGGATGGATGTCCACATTACGAGAATGGAGTATGTGGATGGCATTAAGGATGAGATGGTTGTAATAATCCAAGTAGGGAATGAGTACAAACTACAAAGGTGGAGAGTCAACTCAGCAAACGAGGTGATCAAGACGACCATTGGAACATTTGCAGAGTCGGAGAGACACTTTTACTATCCATCTGGTCTTTATGCCGATAGTCACAAGGTGGTCATGTATGGGATAATGCCGAATGGAGAGTTGGATGTTGGCTTTGTGGCGGTTTTTAGATCAGCTGAATCCATGGAACTTGTACAACTGGGCATTGAAGTTCATAGTGTGACCGTCTGTGATGAAATTGGTTTGTGGCTAGTGTGCTACGAGGACGTGGATCAGAGCAAGTATCTGGAAGCCTTCAAGTCACCAACAAACACCATTGCAGCAATGAATCAGTCTTTGTATCGGATTACAGTGCCACGTTCCTCTAAATTAACCAACCCAACGATTGAAAGGATCTCTAGAGATCTTTTGGTGATGAGGATGTATCATGAATTGTTTGTGATTCACCTTGTGGATGGGAAGATTGTACAACAAGTGGACATGAGCAGTGTTTACAAAGCACTTACCAAGTTGGACACTCAATTCTCACTTTACTATGTGTGGCAATGTAGTGCATTTGGCATCACCATCACCATGTTTTTGAGAAATTTTAACAAGAGTGTGCTCAAGTTTCTTCCATTTATATAAAGCAGTGGATTGTGACAGACAGCAAAACAATCTTTTTGATGAATTTTGATTTGATTTTGGAGATTGCCGCAGAATTGGATGATGTGAGGACACTCGTCAACCTTGCAGAGATGTGCCGTACACTGCATCAGGCCATCATCACCTCATCAGTTATTTGGAGGCGATTGCTACGCGTTCATGCTGCTCCATCACATTTTACAGATCCCACCTCTACTAAACCATCTATGGCCACCTTCAAAGCATTTTGGATCTACCAGACACGTTGGAAGGACTCTCACTATTTCTCGAATGCCTCAAACTATGTTTCCTTACCACATCACAACGACAGTCTTCTTGAAAACATTCTCTACAAGGACAGATACATTGTGCTCATGTTTGAAGATTCCGTCCATGTGCTGACCTATTCAAGTGACCACGTTCTGACTGAAATTTACTGCATACCCCGTACATTGTCCAACTCGCAAAGAGTTACCAGCATTGAAAACAAATATGCCATTATCATGGAATGGGAGTATGATGATGATAACTGCGTTTTCATCATTGGTCCATGGGGTTTGCGTACTATTCATAATAATACTCCAAGGTTGAGTCAGTGGCACATTCTAGGCGATACACTTGTGATAGGCTGTGACCAAGACACATTACTACTTGACTTGAGTGTAACAGACTCCAACTGGGTGACGATAGATGCCTGTATTCAAAGAGCAGAAGCAGTTGAAGGTTCCAGAGATGAACTGTTTGCTATGGTTAATGCGGGCGACACGTTTCAAATGGAAAGATGGAAAGTCCAATCTGCAACACAAGTTACTAGAATTCCCATTTGTACTGTTGAAAAGGAACATGGATATTTATTTGAGATAGTAACTGCTTCAGAATTGGTTGTTTTGTATACTGAAGATTTAGACGATGGCACAGAGGTTGGGTGTGTGGCCATGTTGATAGAAGGTGAACTCAAACAACTAATCAAATTGAGCAGTTACATTTATAGTGTAAGCATTTATGATGACATTGGTTTGTGGCTTATTCTCTATGAGGATGATGGAAATGGCTACCTGGCAGCATTCGAGTCACCTTCAGTGACAGTTGCTACACTTGGTCAGGCAAAATTCACCATTGAACTGGAAAGGTCAGACAGAAGTTTATATATGGTCAATGAAAGAATCTCCAAAGATTTGTTGGCTGTCAAAAGTTGTGAGCATTTGCTTTTGGTCAATCTGCTGAATGGGCAAGTGGTTATGCAAGTGGATATGGGCGATGTCTGTAAGGCTCTGTCGCACTCGTTCGTTGGTGATGAGTACATATGGGGTTGTAGTTCCATGGGGGTTGTCATTAGTATCCAATCGGATGATGTAAGCAAAAGGATGACCAAATTCTTGCCATTTTGATAAAGCAGTGGATTGTGACAGACAACAAAACAATCTTTTTGATGAATTTTGATTTGATCTTGCAGATCGTGGGAGAATTGGATGATGTGAGGACGATCCTTCGAGTTGCAAGGACATGCCATACACTTTACCAGGCCATCATCACCTCCACTGCCATGTGGAAAAGAATGTTACGCGTTCAAGGTGCACCTTTTCACTTTACCCCTGCCTCCTTGACAACTTTCAAGGCATTTTGGAGGTATCAATCTCACTGGAAGGATCCTCAGTACATCAGTGATCTCTCCAACTATGTGGACATACCACAAGTGGATGGCCATTTCCTTATGAGCATTTCCCACACAAATGGATACTTTGTGGTCGTGTTTCAAGAGTGTGTTCGCATCTTCTCACCCTCAATCTACTGTGGCCTCACAGAGAAACACACTGTACCTCTAAAGTATCCAGATTCTAGCACTGATGTTGTAATCAAGAATGGACATGTTATTGTCATTGAAGGCCATCTTTATCGTGATTACACTATAACCATCATTGCACCATGGGGACAGCGCTGTATTGATCACAATGGTGCAAGGGTGGTTCATTGGATTATTGTGGGGGATACGCTTGTGTTGGGATGTTTTGGATTCACTCTGTTGCTTGACCTGATGTTGCCTGATTCAAAGTGGGTGAGAATGGATGTCACCATCATGGATATCACCCAATTGGAGGGTGTCAGGGATGAATTGGCCGTGCTGGTCAAGGTGAGTGCTGAAGAGCAGCGACTGGAAAGGTGGTTTGTTCACTCTGCCACTAGTGTCATCAAGGCACATATCACTACCATGGACAACAAGGGCATTTATCACAATGGAATCTATGCTAAATCCAACTGGACACTCATGTTTGGTACTATAAACAGCAACATTGGAGATTCTGGCTATGTTGCTGTTGCTGCAAATGGCAACCTTGTTGGTTTGAGTCGACTGGGCAAATACGTGTACAATGTGCTCATATGTGATGATGTTGATTTGTGGGTGGTTCAATATGACAATCATGATGGACAAGTTTGCTTTGAAGCATTTGAAGCACCGACAGCCAAGATTCAGCCACTCAGCAAGTCCAGATATGCCATCAAAAAGGAGTTTGTGCCACATGGAGTAGATTATTACTTTAAAAGGATCACCAGAGACTTGCTAGCCATTATTGCACTGGGTCAACTATCTGTTATCAACCTGGTGAGTGGGGAGTTGATTCATCAGGTGGACATGGATGCCACCTCCAGAGCATTGGGAATTGCACAGTCTGGCTCAGAGTTGGAATACGGTTGGATTTGCAGCAGTACTGGCATCTCTGTTCATCTCTACAATACAGACTTTGGTGCAGCCTCACTAAAGTTTGTTGCCTTTTGCTGATTGAGTTGACAGACAACGTTGCCTTTATCTTTTCCAATGAATTTCGATTTAATCTTGAGAACACTTGACCAATTAGATGATGCAGTCACCATCTTGCGCATTGCAAGGACTTGTCGCGTCCTTTATCACCAAATTACTAATTCCAGGGCCATCTGGCGCAGATTACTGCGTGCACATCTCGCCCCACCTCGATTCTCCAACCCTGCCATCTCTCCCTTTCAATGCTTCCAAGCCTTTTGGGCCTACCAATCACACTGCAAAGACCTCGACTACATCCTAGACCCATCCAATTACACCGACATTTCACCTTCAGGCGATTCCATCAAGGATCTTTACAGTGCAAACGGTTGTGTTGTTCTGAGACATGAGCAAAACAATCGCATCTACTCCCCATCTGTTGAAAGTGGACTAGATGAGAAATACTGCGTGCCTCATAATCCCGATTACATGAGCATTAGAACATACAATAGGAATGGCTTTACAGTCGTTCAAGAATGGGGATATTTTGGTGGTTTCCGTTTATCCATAATAGGGCCATGGGGGCAGCGGGTTATTGAAGGTCCAGAGACTGCCTGTAACCAATCCAACATTGTGGACGAGATATTTGTCATGAGTGCAAAGGAATCGACCATTTTGTTGGATTTGAGTGTGCCTGACTCTGAATGTGTCAGAATGGATGTTGTTGTTGAAAAGCAAACACTGGTTGCGGATACCAGGAATGAGTTGGCTGTATTGGTCAGGTTGGATGATGAGTTGCAGATGCAGAAATGGCACATCCATTCAGCAAACAAAGTGATCAAGACTCGTGTCGCTACATTAGATGCAGATTATGGCTGTCCGTTTTTCCTGTGTGCAATTACCAATTGGATATTTGCATATGGTACCATGTTGAATGAGAAGAATGATGTAGGCTATGTGGTTGCGTTTGACAAGGATGGGTCAGCCAGCCACTTTTCTTTTGGCACATTTGTTGTTGGTGTGACCATCTACAGTGACCTTGGACAGTGGATTGTGTACTACCAAGACAGTGCAGAAATCATACACATGCAAGCATATGAGGTACCAACGGACACAATTGCACCATTCAGCAAGGAAAAATATCGCCTTACAATGCGTCTGCCTCCTTTTGTCTCACTTGAATGGTGTGAGAGACTTTCCAGGGACTTGCTGATCATCACTGCTGAGGAAGTAGCCTTTGTGATCAACCTTGTGGATGGATATATTGTGCATGAATTGGAACAAAATTGTGTTTCTGATTGTTTTGAAGAGGCACTGCCAGACATTGACTGGACGTATTGGAGTGTCAGTGGTGCTGGTATCACGATTTGCATTGTTCTAATGGGCACCAAACAGAAAATAGTCAAGTTTCTTCCCTTTTGATAAAAGTGAGTGAGACAACATTTGGATTTCTTATTATGAACAGTAGATTCTGTGTAGACAATACAAATGACTATGTGATGTGTGACTCTCCAT
Organism: Acaulopage tetraceros; assembly: GCA_004114255.1. Classification (NCBI taxonomy): domain Eukaryota; kingdom Fungi; phylum Zoopagomycota; class Zoopagomycetes; order Zoopagales; family Zoopagaceae; genus Acaulopage; species Acaulopage tetraceros. Next base: position 8,549 of record QZWU01000183.1, read on the forward strand.
ATTGAATCCTGGATATGCATTGAAATGTATCAACTGATGTGCTATCATACAATGTATTAACAGAAACCTCTGTAAGGTTAAACTTAGAGTGTAGTAATATCCAAGTGAGTCACTCTTCTCTATAAACTTCTTGGTACTTTAGAGAGAGGAAATCATTTCCTAAAGGGTCTCTACACTAATTTTGATTATACAGTTGGTTATAGTAAAAGCAGAGAAATAATTTGAGATTTGTAGCTGTCTTTACAATAGAGCAATCTATAAGCCTTGTTCATTTGAGCACAGATATTAATAGCGTGACAGTCTACAGTGACATTTGTTTGTGGTTGGTGAGATATAAAGATGAGAATGGTAATGAACTCATAGAAGCCTTTGGAGCACCAAGTAATATAATAGTGCCACTTAGTCAATACAGATACTCTATTCCAATCCAAGATTTACCCAGTAGAAGTTACTTTGAGTTGAAACGGATCTCAAGAGATTTATTATTCATCAAGGCTGGTGTACACTTGCTTGTGGTCAACTTGATTAATGGACAACTAGTGCAACAAGTGGATATACAGTCTGTCTCTGAGGATTTGATGAGTAAGTTTGCAAAGGCAAAATGGAGATATGCGTGGTTTGTCAGTGTTGCAGGAGTGACCATCAGTATCGAGTTGAACGAAAAGAACCAACATTTGCGCAAGTTCCTCCCATTCTGATAATAAAGGATTGTGACAGACAACAAAACAATCTTTTTGATGAATTTTGATCTAATCTTGCAGATCGTTGGTGAATTGGATGACGTGGCCACGGTCATGAGTACTGCGAGGACGTGTCATACACTTTACCAGGCCATCACCACCTCATCAGTTATTTGGGGACGATTACTGCGTGTTTACGTTGCACCATCTCACTTTATAGACCAAATTACAACTAGACCATCCGTGGCTGCGTTCAAGGCATTCCGGGCAGGCCAGACGCGCTGGAAAAATCCCCTATATATTACAGACACCTCCAATTACGTGGACATACCATTGCCTGACGCTAACCCTGTGAAATACACAATTCATATAGATGGACATGTTGTGATTGGATTTGAACAGAATGTCCATATTCTCACCCCTACGCTTGACCATGGCCTTGTTTTGAAGCACCAAGTACCTCTGGTCTCTCCAAATGCATATGTCAGTGGTCAGATCAAAAACGGATACACTGTAACCTCTGAGCGCGGCCACATTACCATCATTGCTCCATGGGGACAGCGCATCATTGAACCAGTCGCAAGGATTTTTATTGCTGTATTCATTTTGGGCAATGTTCTTGTTCTCAATGGTTGGAGTTTTGTCATGCTAGTTGACTTGAACACGCCTGATTCCATTCCAGTTCGTATGGATGTTTCTACAACAAGAATGGAGTCCGTTTATGGTACTGAAGATGAGTTGGCTGCTGTGGTTGGGGTTGGCAATAAGTATGAGCTGCAAAGATGGAAAGTAGTCACTGCAAACAAAGTCATCAAGACAACCATTTGCATGTTGGGCGATTATTTCCCTCACTCACGTGGCTTCTATGCCGATGCTCACAGAGTCATCTTTTGTGGTAGTCTTCCAACTGAAGACACGGAGGTGGGCTACGTGGGCATATGTAGGCAGGATGAACCAATGGAACTCGTGCGATTGGGCATGGAAGTTTACAGTGTCGCCACCTATGATGATATTGGCGTGTGGTTGGTACATTATCAACAATCTGATGAATTGATGCATTTTGAAGCCTTTGAATCACCACTGGATGGAATTGCAGCTGAGAGCCAGTCCAGATATCAAATTCCATTACAGGGTTCATCTCGAAAGGCAAATCTGACCACTGAACGAATCTCCCGGGACCTTCTATTGATGAAATTGTATCATGAGTTGTTTGTGCTCAACCTTTTGGACGGACAGATTGTGCAGAAAGTGGACATGGGAAGTGTTTACATGGCATTTGTACCATCGGCGATTGAACCTTCTCTCTATTATGACTGGCAGGGTAGTGCATTTGGGATCACCTTTGCTATTCATCCAAGGAATTCGGCGCAGAAGGAGTGCAGGTTCCTCCCATTTTGATAAAGTGATGGAATTCTTTTTGATGAATTTTGATCTAATCTTGGAGATTGCTCATCACGTTGATGATGTACACACTCTGATCCACCTCGCCCAGACCTGTCGTACACTTTACCAGGCCATCACTGCATCTACGGTAATCTGGAAAAAGATGCTACGCGTTCATGCTGCACCATCTCAGTTTTCCCCACCTTCTCTTGCAACTTTTAAAGCATTCTGGGCATATCAGACACGCTGGAGGGATTCCACGTACATCTTAGACATTTCTAAATACGTGAATGTTCCACTGTTTGATGGTATTCTCGTGAAATACATTGAACATGTGGATGGACATGTTGTGGTTGGATTTGAACAATTTGCTCGCATCCTGTTGCCCACAGTTGACCGTGGTCTCGTACTAATGCATCAAGTACCTCTTACTAATCCAAACGCACATATACGTGTACATATCAAGTATGGATACACTATTATTGTTGAATTTGGATATGTGACCATCATAGGGCCATGGGGACGACGCACTATTGACCAATTTGCAAACGGTTCCGTCTCTGTATACGCCCTGGACAATGCTCTTCTCTTGAATGGCTGGAGGTTGACCTTTCTGCTTGATTTGAGCATACCTGATTCAGGTTTAGTTCAGATGGATGATTTCATTATGTGGATAGAGTACGTGGATGGTACTGTAGATGAGTTAGCTGTTGTGGTTAAAGTGGGGGTTGGACACCAACTGCAAAGGTGGAAGGTTGTCTCTGCTGAACAAGTCATCAAGACTTTTGTATGCACATTGGAAGGATACTTTTCCTACTCACATGGCTCTTATGTTGACAGTCACAGAATTGTCATGTGTGGTAGTATGCCAATCGAAGTGCTGGATTCAGGCTATGTGGCCGTATTTAGACAGGGTGAATCTGTAGAACTCATCCCATTGGGCAGGGAAGTTTACAGTGTAGCCGCGTATGACGACCTTGGGTTGTGGCTGATGTGTTATGAGGATGTGGATCAAATAGTGTACCTCGAAGCATTTGAGATGCCAACAGATGGTACCGCAGCAATCGGTCAGTCTAAATATCAGGTTCCATTACAGAGTCCATTTCGAACAGCTGATTTGGTTACAGAAAGAATCTCCCTGGAACTTTTATTAATCAGAATGTATCATCAGGTGCTTGTGGTTCATCTGGTGGATGGACAGCTTGTGCAGCATGTTTTCATGGATGATGTTTACAAATCACTCACAAAACCAACTTCATCCTACTTTTTTGACTATGATTGGCAGTGCAGTGTGTTTGGCATCACCATCAACGTTAAACCTAAAGATGTGGATAAGAGCGCGGTCAAGTTCCTACCATTTCTATAAACAATTGGCACAGACAACAAAACAACCTTTTTGATGAATTTTGATTTGATTTTAGAGATTGCTCATCACATTGATGATGTGGCCACCCTGTTGAGCATCTCAGAGACATGCCGTACAGCCTATCAGGCTATCACCACCTCCACGATGATCTGGCGCAAATTACTCCACCGTCATGTTGCACCTCAACAATTCGCCACTCCTTCCCTCTCAACTTTCAAGGCATTCTGGCGTTACCAACACCGCTGGAAGGACCTTCAGTACATCAAAGACCACCTCAACTACGTGGATGTGCCATCTGACGAAGATGATTCCACTCGAATCTTTTTGCATAAGGATAATCACCTCATACAAGTATGTGAGAACAGTGTTGGCATATTCTCTCCTACCAGCGACTGTGGAATCTTTGAAAAGTACCGTGTGTCTCGTATTGCCCCAGATTCAATCATCGACGCCTGGATCAAGGGGGACTATGCCCTCATTGAAGAGAAATCCGAGTTTGGTGATTGTGCCTTGACTGTTTGTGGACCACAGGGAAACAGCATTCTTGATTATCCTGAATTCATTCCTGAGCGACTTTTTATTATAGGAGATACTGTTGTTATGGCTCTCCGTGATTGTGTTCAAATGCTTGACTTGAGTGTGCCTGATTCAGAATGTGTGAGCATGGAGGTTTCCATTAGCTTGATGGGGGATGTTAGTGGCACCAAAGATGAATTGGCTGTGCTTGTTTGGAAGTATCCTGAATTGGAATTCCAAAGATGGAAAGTGATTTCAGCAAATGAGGTCAAGAAGCAAGTTATTGCTGTGGATGCCAACTTTATCTTTAACCGCTCCTTGTGCGCAAATGGTCAATGGGTGATCTCTTATGGTGATGCAACAGTTCAACAAGTAGGGACAGGTCTTGTTTATGTCTTGAAATCAGGCCAACCCACTCGGGAGATTTTGTTGGGTGGATTTGTTCGCAATATGGACATTTACAGTGATATTGGACTGTGGGTGGTTTATCGCCAGGCTAACAGTGGAAGTGTCTTTATGGAAGCGTTTGAAGCACCAACCAGTGCTATTGAGCCATTTAGTGAGTCCAGATTTAGCATTTTATTGCAAGAATCACTCTTTCAGAGTGAGTTGAAATGTATAAGGCTTTCCAGAGACTTGATTTGCATCAAATATGATGAGCAATTGTTTGTGGTTGATTTGGCAAGTGGTAAGGTGGTGCATCAAGCGGATATGAGGACTGTAAGTGGGGTTTTGATGGGCTCATCTGAGGACATTGTGCTCAATCATGTTTTCGATTGTAGCACAGCGGGCATTGCACTCAACGTTTATGCCTTTGATCCATATGAAGCTGTATTCAAATACCTCCCGTTTTGATAAATCTGCTTGATGAATTTTGATTTGATTTTAAAGATTGTGGATGATGTGAACGATATAGCCACGCTGATGCGCATCGCCAGGACGTGCCGCACTCTTTACAACTGCATCACCACTTCATCAGTCATGTGGCGCAGATTATGTCAGATTTACAGTGCACCTGATTCTCTCACTGAGCCTTCCTTGACTACCTTCAAGTCTTTTTGGGTGTATTACTGCAGGTGGACCAATCCTACGTATCCAATGACGCGTAGTAATTATGTGGACCTTCCCATGCTGGACATTCCCGTCAAAAGCATCCAATGTGGCCCAAATTGGATTGCAGTGTTGTATCGTGACCGATTTCAGCTATTCACCACCTTGAACATCTCACCACCCACAGTGACATTGACGATTCTATTGGACAAGGGTACTGTGTGTGAGGGATTCCTCGTTCAGGATGAATATGTTATTCTAACCGCATTCAACGTTGATGGCCCTCATGTTTACATTTCAGCACCATGTGGTCAACGCAAAGTATGGCTTGAAGGTGGGTTTATACGCTCTCATTTTCTCATAGGGGATACATTGGTGATCAAACGGAACGGTTTCATTGCCCTGCTGGATTTGACTGATCAGCACTCAGTGTTTAGAGAGTTTCCCATTGATGCAATTCTCATTGAACCAGTACATGGACGCAGGAATGAATTCATTACATTGGAACCATATAATGATGAGGCTCATGGGTTGGCTCGGTACAGTTTGGAAGGCAGTGCAGAATTAAACGGGATGGCCATTGGATTGATTGCTTCTCAGGGTTCACGAAAGGATAAACTGTACGCAAGTGGTGACTGGAATGTATTTTATAGAAGGTACTTTAATGAATTTGATGGCCGTTTTTTAATGGCAATGCACTCAAAGCAACTCCTGACCACCACAATCAAATTGGAGTCTGTTCAAGACATTTGCATTTATGAAGAGTCAGACATGTGGATTGTGCTTGTTAGAGAGCTGCATGATCAAGTTGTGGTCAAAGGGTACAAAGGAGTGCTCAGAGAACAAGGGTTCCTAAAGAGTAGGGTGTACAGTACTGACCTTCCCTTTAATTCAGAGTGCACTGTCGAATCCAAAGGAAATGTGACACAGGAGTTACTTTTGATACAAGGCAACATGGATTTGGTTTTGTTCAATGTAGTCACAGGGCAAATTGTGTGGCATGTGGATATGGGAAAGCTGTGGGATGTAAAGTTCAAATGGTCTGTTTCTGCTACAGGGATCTTGTTTTATTTGGTGAGTGAAGGAGACCATAAGCTCAAGTTCCTTCCATTTTAGTGATAAATGCGGTGACAGACAACAGTACTTTTCTCGATGAATTTTGATCTAATTCTGCGAATTGTTGATCATGTGGAGGATTTTAGGACAATCATCAGGATTGCAAGGACGTGTCATACTCTTCATCAGGTGATTACCACCTCCATAGTGATTTGGAGGAGATTGTTACGCGTATATGCTGCTCCAACACTTTTCATTGATTCCACCTCAACCAAACTATCCTTGGCAACCTTCAAGGCATTTTGGGCATATCAGACGCGTTGGATGGATGCCAACTATATTTTGGACACTTCTAATTACATGAATGTCCCACTTCCTGCTGATCCTATAGAATGTTTCAACCACTTGGATGAACATGTTGTGTTTGAATTCGAACAAAGCATTCACATCCTCACACCTACAGTCGATCATGGCCTCACCCTCAAGCACCGATTACCTCACAGGCCCTCAGACTTCTATTTACTTCCACTCATCAAAAATGGATACACGGTTGTTGGTGTACATGGAAACACAACCATCATTGCACCATGGGGACGGCGCATCATCAAGCAAATTGAAGAATGGTTTTACTATGCACAGATTTTGGGCGATGTACTCTTTCTCAAGGGCTGGGAACTCATCTATTTGCTCGATTTAAACATGCCAGATTCAGAATGGGTGACGATGGATGTTCCCACTGCGAAAATAGTACCTGTGAATGGTGTCAGGAATGAGTTGGCTGTAACGGTCAAGGTGGACAATGTGTATCAATTACAAAGGTGGAAAATGATTTCTGCAAACAATATTATCAAGACGACCATCAGTGTTTTGAAAGGACATTTTTCCTATTCACGTGGTGCCTATGCTGACATTCACAGGGTTATCATGTATGGTACCACACCAAGTGAAGGGCCGGATTCTGGGTATCTGGCTGTATTCAAGCAAGGTGAACCTGTGGAAGTTGTTCAATTGGGTAGTAGAGTTTACAGTGTGACTACCTTTGATGACATTGGCCTGTGGTTGGTGCATTATCAACACTCGGATCAACTAATGTGCCTTGAAGCGTTTGAATTCTCTTCTGGTGCTATTATGGCAGTGAGTCGGTCTAAATACAAGATTCAATTGCAAGGATCATCCGAGAGGTTTGACCTGCTCACTGAACGAATCTCCAGGGACCTTGTGCTCATCAGAATTGACGATCAATTGTTTGTGGTTCACCTAGTGAATGGACAAGTTGTGCAACGTGTGGACATGAATGATGTTTATCGGACATTTACAAACCCAATCGTCCCCTACTTTTTCGACTTTGAGTGCAAGTGCAGCTTGTTGGGTATCACCATCGTTGCTAAAATGAAGGTTCAAGACAAGAGAATAGCAAGGGTCCTTCCCTTCCTATAAAGTGGAGTGTAACAGACACGGCTACTTTTCTCTTGCATGCTGGATGGCAAGTGGATACATCTGCTTAGCTGTGACACTCACCACTTGTGCATACGATTGGACCTGCAGTCCTATGGGCATCACCATCAACATCCAATCAGATGACCCAGGTAAAAGAGTAGCTAAATTCTTGTCGTTTTGTCAATAAAGTGTGGTAACAGACAACAAAACAATCTTTCAATGAATTTTGATCTAATTTTGGAGATTGCCAATCA
>QZWU01000184.1:0-16203 GCA_004114255.1 Acaulopage tetraceros
GACAAATTGTGAAATAGACTTTTTCATATCAAATCCAAGCAATAAATGAGCCACAGTTGGCATGGGTTTTGTCATGTCAGAAGTGTTGGTCAACATCAAATCCAAAATAGCTTGACGAATTTGATTGGGCAACAGAGTGACTTCATTGCCATGTAGAATCGTGTGGCTCATATCATCCACCTCATCAACAGCACCAACTACATTCGGTTCTTCCTCATCATCCTGTTCACCAAATTCAAGACGATCCACATATCCATAAATAATGCGTTGCCATTCCACATTTGCAGAAAGTAAGCCAGCTAATCGGTTGACTTGCATGCTATCCACACGTCCACCAAACGCATTAGACATGGATAGTTGGGACAACAAATGAATGGACAAGACGCTGATACGATCATCACGATGACAAGTGACATACAGGGCAATCTGAACCACCAACTCCTGATGGTACATGAGCAATTGATCCACACGCGTGACAGAAGGTGGAATTGCAGCCATTCTACCAAGGTTTTTGCGAGCACGAATCTCCGTGACCAAAGGTAACAAACCATCAACAAAGGCATCTTGCATCAAGAAAACACGGTGGAGGATACGTAAACTCAAACGCACACATGACATGAATGCTGGAGTTTGATGCGTGTTTGCATTGACCTTGTCTACACCTTCAGCAATGGTTTTCACCAATTCATTGAACAAATTGGAACCACTTAGAATGCGCAACATGATTTCATAACCAGGATGGGAAAGAATGTCCACAGCTGCATGTTCCAAGGCTGCCTTGTCTGCACCATCCAAACTAGCCACTTTGAGACCTGTCAAGTTCAGGGTGAGCAAACAGCGCTCAACCAGACGCAGTCCTGCCTCCTGAATCTTCCAACGTTCTCGTTTATCCGAATAGCCACGATGAGCAGCCTTGAGGAGAATGTGATCCAAGGCAAATCGAACATAAGGACTGATTCCAGGCTCACGATAACTTGCACCAAGTTGATCTGGGATGGAGGGAGATTGTACGCCCAATTTAACAAGTTGAGCATTCTCACGGGAATGAAAGCGTTCAGGTACATGGATCAAAGCACAGAGTAAACGAGTAAAGGCCAAGGATTCTGGATAACTTTCTTGTGCTGCTTCTACTTGTTCCAATTCATAGAGGATACCAATTGAACTCGTGTCCACAGGTGCTTGAACTAATGATGAATAGCCAAAACGTTGACTTGCACTGGATGGAGCCACTTTGAGCACTTGGTATTGCTCTAGCATTTCCCAAATTTGTTTGGCCAATTCACTACCGACATTTCCATTTGGACTGGCGAATGCAGCAATGGTTTCCAAGAGCACTGCTTTGAGTTCAACATCCACTTCACAACTCAGTAGCTCAAACATGACAGGCACAGCACGGTACTGTGGGTTTTCATAGAGGGTTGCCCTTGCTACTGCTGATTGACGTACAACTTGCCGAAGCATTTTGAGAAAAGCACCAAGACCAGCAGTTTCTTCAGGACGCATACGAATAATGGCACCAGTACGTTCTTGAATGGCATTAGAAGGACGGAAACTTGCAGAGTAGGCATTCAAACTGTGAAACAAATGTTGCCAGCTGCACAAATTAGGAAGAGCCATGGTTTGACCCATTGCTTGTTTTTCTCCAATACGGTGAACGAATTCCATGGCTTGTTGACAACTTTCCGTTCCTGTTGCTAAACTTGCGAGCATTTCCAAGCATGCACGTACTAAACCAGCTGCTTGACTACCAGAAGCCCATTCAAGGAAGCCATACAAACGACCTTCATGCCAAAACTTGCTTCCTGCATCAGGTCGATTACGAAACAAGGCAGCAATCAAATCAAAAAAGGCTTCCACGTCACGCCTGGTCTGTGGTGCAACGGTCACTGTTCTGGATTGGTAGAGTCGTTGTGCTTCTTCTTCTCTTGTCTTGAGTTTACGCAGTAGGTCAGCTGCACGTGTAATCACTGTACTTGTAAACAAATCCATCTGATTCAACAAGGCATGCTTGAAATCATCTTCTGCGACAAGTGTACTCGTGGCAATGATGGTTGATGCGTCCACAACACCCCAACGATCCAATTCTGATTCTTCCAATTGAAATCCAATCAAGTAATCTCGTGCAAATTGAAATGCATTCCCTTGAATGGCTTCTCGCATCAACTTTTCCACTTGTTCTTCACGGTATCCCAAATCCCTTGCTAATCCTGGCATCAAATCCACTGCATTACCAATAAACAAACACCACTGCACCACCACTAATGCTCGCATGGCTGACACAGTCCATTCAGATTGCATGATGGATTGATTGAATTTGGTAAGGAAAGCACGATCTGTTCTCAACAAGGCACCTTCACCCTCTCCAGACACCACAAAAACGTGTTCAGGAGCAACATCAATGGATGATAGTAAAGCGGCCAATAAGAAAATGGTTAAAGGATCTTGCAACGTGGCCTTTTCAAGGGTAGCGGTCAATTCAACAATCTCTGCAGCAGCCAATTGTCGCTCATAACTCACCAAAAACAACAAGTAGCCAAGTGCACGTCGTTCCTGTGCCAACTTTTCACTCGTAATCTTGTGCAATTCACCTGCCACCGTATCCATGGATTTACTTAGATCTTCAATCTTTTTGCCATGTCGAACGATTTCCTTGAGTACTTTGAGAGGGAAACTCACATTTGCGCCATTGTCCTTGACGGTCTCTGCCACCATTTTACTTACAAATTCATCCGTCAATGCACGAAGATCTTCTTCCATGCCATCATCGAAATAAGACAACTTGAGCAATGCATGCAAACAGGCAATCTTTCTGAGACGTTCTGTATGGTAGCACAACAAGGCTGTTTCTGATGCTGTACGATCAAAGCGCGTCATGCGTTCCTTGCCAACGGATAACCATGCTGCAGCTTCAAATTCATTTAGATCAAGGAGATCAGCAAGGATGATGGCCTCACGTCCAAAATCAGGGGACACGACAAATGTTTCACTATTCATCTCATATTTTCCTACGCGTCATTAAGAGAGACGAGGGATTTGTGATGCCTTTTTCAAGGGTAGATCTGTGTTGTGGATTCTTTGGTGTAACGCGTAAGACATCTACAAGAGATTCGCGTTTTCCTGCTAACTGATCTTGAAGAAAGCCGATGTTTTGTTCAGAAGGATCGTTAGTGGCTTGATTGATCAAGGCCTCTAAACGTTCGAATTCATCTGGAGACCAAACCATTACAAACTGTGAAAAAAAAAGAATTTTTTGTTGTCAGGTTTTTGATTGTGGATTCAATATTGGAGGGAAAGCGCGATCCGGACTTGTCGTGCAATGGATTCCCTGTAGCAGCAGTGATAGAGCGCATCACTGGTACATGACATCTGACCTCAGCACATATTTGATGCCCTTCTTCACTAATGCCCCTTCATGCAAGAGACACTCGTGTCCATGTCTGTGGAGGAGGAGCATGCCTTGCTCTGGTTTGATGGATGCAAGTACATTGTTACCTTTTTTACGCTTCTGATTGTAAAAGATGGTCTCTCCACCCACAACACCAGTATCATGACCACTCAAGTAAAGCAACAGTGTCCACTGGCTGGTTCTGCCTTGTTCATCCACCACACTATCATCGTAATGTTGTCCAAAGTACTGTCCCTGCAAGTATTTGTACAATCGAATGTTGCTATTTAAACCCACTGCGTCTGCAGAAATGGATGTGGTGAATAATTGTGCAAGTGGTGTATCCTTCCACAGATGCTGAGCAAACACATCATCTGGCAGAGAACATCTCAGGTTGGTACGTTGAGCCTCACCTCGTTTTGCTGGTGGTGAGGCTTGTAGCGGTAACGACGTGTCCATCAACTGACATAATCGTACACACGTTTCCTTGCTCAGAAACTGTGGAATGACGCACAATTGATCATCAATCACAGAGTGCAATGAGGGTTGGGAATTGCATTTCAATTTTGGCAACACAGATTTCATCAAAAAAGATTTCCTTGCTCACTTTTTAATGGAACCTTCCCTATCCTTTGGCTTCTGAATCTTCAATGAAAAGTCTACATGAGGCACGCCCTGCGTCAACCATCCCAAACTAATCACATCCACTTCCTCACAAAAGTAATCCACAATGTTATCCACTGTAATCCCACCACTTGCTTCAACCAATACTCCACTGCCCCAATCCGCACGCTTCCTCCTCAACACAGACTTGAGTTCCTTTGGATCCAAATTATCCAACATGACTACATCAGCACCAGCCTGAATAGCCTCGTCCGCTTCATGTTCATTACGACATTCCACTTCAATCTTGAGTGAAAATCCACATACATCTCGTGCAGCAATCACTGCAGATGCAATAGAGCCAGTTGACCACACATGATTATCCTTCAACATGACCATGGACGACAAATCTTGACGATGCGTATCACATCCACCCACAGTAACACCATACTTTTCAACCAATCTGAATCCAGGCGTAGTTTTACGCGTTGCTGCAACCACACCCTTGAACTTGTGCTGAGCCTTCAAATCACTGACTTGTCGTGCACGCGTAGCAATTCCACTGCAACGGGCAAGTAAATTCAAAGCAGTTCGTTCACCCAATAAGATTTTACGAGCAGGACCAGTGACAGTTGCAATATGCTTGCGTGGTACCCCACTAAACTTTTCACCTTCGTTCGTGTGCCACGATATCTCACAGCCTAGATTACGAAAGATCTCATTGACAAAGGGGACGCCTGCAAGCACACCACTTGATTTCCCATACAAATGAGCTACGTTTGGCGTTTCTCCAACCACATAGCCACCATAATCAAACGAAGGCACATCTTCCTGCAGCCATTGTGGAATAACATTTGACCAGTTGGGTGGAAGGAGGTTTGAGAACTTGTTGCTGTTGCGATCTGTCATGATGTTTGAGTTTATCCTCTTCACTTTGGGCAACGGACTACGGTTCAGCCTTTACCAACTCAGGGAAGGTATGCACACAGCTCTCAACCACCATCAACACCAGCACAACCACATTGCGCATCCCACGCGTCAATGCATCCATACATCATCAACCATCCACACCACCAAATCAACTCACATCAACCAACAATCTCCATCATCATCATCCATTGTGAATTCTGTTGAATCCCTCCCATCGCGTCCAATCCTCCCCCCTTCTCCCACCACCACAATGCTCATCCCCCTCCCTTAGATCATGGTGTTACCAGAATCCGTCACCGCAGACAGCAACGGCGTCCGCCTCTTCAACAAGTGGAGCTTCGATGATGTCGAAGTCAAGGACATCTCCCTCCAGGATTACATTCAAATCAGAAATCCAGTCTTCCTTCCACATACTTCTGGTCGTTACACCATCAAGAAGTTCCGTAAGGCTCAATGTCCAATTGTTGAACGTTTGACCAACTCCCTCATGGCTCACGGTCGCAACAACGGTAAGAAGCTCATGGCTGTCCGTATTGTCAAGCACGCCTTTGAAATCATTCACTTGTTGACTGATCAAAACCCCATCCAAGTGTTGGTTGATGCTATTGTCAACACTGGTCCACGTGAAGATTCCACCCGTATTGGATCTCAAGGTACCGTCCGTCGTCAAGCTGTGGATGTGTCTCCATTGAGACGTGTGAACCAATCTGTTCATTTGTTGACCACCGGTACCAGGGAATCTGCATTCAGGAACGTCAAGAGCATTGCTGAATGCCTTGCTGATGAATTGATCAATGCTGCCAAGGGATCTTCCAACTCTTATGCCATCAAGAAGAAGGATGAATTGGAACGTGTTGCAAAGAGTAATCTCCTTCCTCCTCTGCTATTAACCCTCTTTAGGCAATCGTTAAAAACACTGTTGTTGTTGGAAATACACAGTTGTGTGCTGTCATTCCTCCTCCCACCCTCTCTCTCTCTCTCTCCCTTTCATTCCAAAAACGTGTCTATTTCACAATATCACACAACAACCTCGTTCTTGCCTAGGTGCAGAAGCACTAATCATCCCACCATCATCTTGTCCTTGCATTTGAGCCACAGCATTCGTCTTGTACCCCTCTCGTACAACTTGACGTCTAATTTCCCTCACCATCCCTTGAAACGCTTCCTCAATATTAATACGGTCCTTGGCACTAGTCTCCAAAAACAACGCATTACTCTTGCGTGCAAATTCCCTTCCTTCACTCTCACTAACCTGTCTTTGATCCACCAAATCACACTTATTTCCCATAACCACCATAGGACACGTACTACTATCCTTTGCACGATGAATGTTATCTCGAATAGCCTCCAATTCAAGCAAAGAATTGCGACTTGTAATGGAATAAACGCATAAAAACCCATCACCCTGTCTCATAAACTTATCACCAAAAAGTCCACGGTATTCTTCCTGGCCTGCTGTATCTGTAATATCTAAATCGCAATCGACGCCATCTACTTGGTATGATTTTGTGTAGCAGTCCTCTAGGGGAGTGTTGAGATGAGGGAGAATAATTGTGAAATACCGATCGTTGGGTCATAATCTTCAATAAATCTAGTGGGTTTAAGTTGAGTGGATGATGAGCGTACTGATTACGGGTGAATGATAGTGTGATTGCTGATTTGCCTACACCACCACCGCCCATCAAGACTAGTGAGAATTTCTCTGGCATGGTGAAATGTATATGTGTGATTTTGTAAAAGATTTTAGTGGTGGTGCGCTGGTCCTTGTCTACACTCTCACTATGAATTAAAAGGCGCGCATGGGACCACCAATGCAATGTTGACTAGGTCAGATCACTCTCATTAAAACACACTCTGTTTAATTTCCAACCGCCCCCCCCACTGCTACTTGCGCCTGATGGAACCAAGAACTTTTCTAGCCAATCCAGCAATTTCATTCTCATCTCCACTTTCATCAGGAACACTGCTTGGTGGTGGCGTACGCTGATTCATTTCAGCAGATGCAAGTTGAGAAATAGCTGGTAAAATGGTAGGTGAGGCACTAATCAATTGCATCAACCGTGGATCAGCACCATCCAAAAACTGTACAACTGTCCACACTGCAATATGTTGAAAAGTAGAATCCGCGCTTTGAAGGAATCGTGTAAGGTAACCATGGATCCCACCTGCAGGAGACTCCCATGATTGTGAAAATGCACTGTAATCCCCAACTTTGGATGACAAATTACCAATTGCAGCTGCTGCATTACCTTGAACATCCAGATTATCACTACTGGTGAGTGGAATGAGTACAGTGAGCACATTCATTTGAAGTAATCTTGGTTTCAATTCATCAGATAAGGCTAATACAGCCAATGCAGCTGTCATTTCACTCTGTACTGCTATGGACAAGGTTAAAACGAGGTCACGGATACGTTCCACTGCACCTGCGTCCACAATAGCCTGTTTGTTGCGTTCAGAACTTGCTGCAAGGTTCCTGAGGGTTGAGATGGCATGACATTGAATCTCTTCATTCTCACCATAAGAAAGTAATTCAATCAATGGCTTTAGGAACCCTGCATCAATAATGGGTGATTCGTTCAATGGATGGATGGAGATGTTGCGCACACAAGCCACGGAGGATAGGATCAATGGCAGAAAACTGGATTGAAGGAGTCTCAGTAAAGGTGCAAGTCCACCACTCCTCACAATCTCCAATTGATACTTGCTATCAGAGGCAAGGTTACGGAGAGCAAGAGCTGCTTGACACTGCACTTTGAGTGAAGTCGAATCCATCAAGGCAATAAGAGATTGAACCAACCTTCCTTCTTGTGCCAATTTACGTCGATTGGTAGCATCCACAGCAATATTAGACAATGCTGTGGTACAATAATACTGCACATCTGTATCAGGTGATGATAATAATGACACAAGTACAGGAATAGCACCTGCATTCACCAATTGTTGACGATTCTCATCAGAATGTGTCATGTTGAGCAACGCACCTGTCGCATTCCTCTGCACACGCAAGTCCTTTGAACGTGCCAATCGAGTCAATGGGATCAATGCACCACTCCTAGCAATACGATTCTTGTTTTCATCATGAGTTGCAAGATTCGTAATACATCCAACTGCATTACATTGAACTTCCACATTTGATGATTCCATTTGACGAATGAGAGGTTCAAGGCCACCAAGTCGAACAATAAGCAACTTGTTTTCAGTGTTTACAGCAAGGTTACCAAGAGCAGCAGATGCGGCACGTTGAACTTCTTGGTCTTGGGATTCAAGGAGGAACATGATTGGTTCAAGGGTTTCACGGTCGACTGCACGAACATCCTTTTCAGTGATTTCAGCAAAGGCAAGAGCTGCACTACGTTGCAAGTCTACGTTATCTGACCAAGCAAGGGTGGATAAGGCACGCAGAGGTTCTCCTTGGAAAAAGTCGACTTCATTGCGATCTATGTGTTGTGATTAGTGTGGGAGTGAGGGGAGGATGCTTTCTAGGTATTGGAGTAAATCTGCAACTGCTTCTCGTTCATTGTCTTGCATGACAGGTTCATAGAGATTAGATGAATTGCCTAAATTGATTTGATGGGAATTTGAGTGTGGATCTCCACTTACCACCATAGAAGCGAGACATGTCGCAGCATCCACAGCAAGTACTTTGAGAAGATCCCATGATGAGTGGGAATTGTTTAGATTGTCAAAGGTGAGGGTGGTGGTTGTGGTGGAAATTTGACGTTTTGATATGGTCACGAGAGAGTTGATGTGGTGTCTGAAGCACTCCTTTGAACAAAAGATGTAGACTATTTACTGGGTGGAACGTCTTGCAAGATAATAATAAGCATTGAGAAACGTCTTGTGATCTCTACATTCTGTCTCCCAATGTTCCAAGTGATCATCCACCACATCTTGTGTTATTGTTTTTAGCCTTACTGCAAGAGATGTGGCATGAATCACTCTTTCCTTGATCAATTCCCATACCAATCCACCCACTTTTCCACCATGTTGACCCACAGGTAATCGCACAATATGCATGGAAATCTCTGTGAATCCAGCTTCTTCCAACAAGGGCGACAGCAGTTCAAACCAATTCTTATTTACAGAATCCCTTGTACCAACCATGACTTGAATATCATTAAAGAACTTTCCAACAGGTCCTACATCCCTGCACAGTGTATCCAATTCAGATAATTCCAATATGCCTGTTATGGGCCTAAGGACTCGTGCATACTCTTTGATGATCCTGAGCCAATTGTGCTGTGGAATGGAATCCAGGACATCTCTGTGGTGTATGAAATCGAATGAAGGTTGCATGTAGGGCAGTCCATGGGTGATATCCAAGCGTTCAAATAATACATTGCGTGGAATCATTTCGTATGGGAGGTCAATGGGTGCAATATCGCATGCAATGAACCTTGTCTTTGGAAACTTGATGGCCATATCCTACTCTTTGTGAAAATTGAAGGGAATGGGGGGATTTACGATGCACCAAAACCCTGAACCTGAACCTGCATCCAAAACTGTAAACAATTCCTTTGCATTCAATGGTGCCATGTAATTACTCTTCAAGAGGGTCTTGAGGATAACGTGCTTTGCATCACACTTGTACTCTTCCACTCCATCACGAGTGGTGTAAGCATGTGCTGTCTTTGGTCTATCGAAACTGTACACATCCCAATCGATCTGTATGGACGTACGAGGTCTGAATCCACTCATACTCACCTTCCACATGTCTTTGATGACTTCTAGCGACCTCCGCTGTGGTTTCCTTTCTAGATAGTGTGTATCATGAAGGTTCATGTGCATGTGGTGTTACCTGGCAGATAGGGAGTATCGTATTGGTCAAATGCAGTGGAATCTGCGGTGTCAAGTACTTCAATAGAGGAATCATCTGTGCTGGCCTCTGACAGTCCCAGTGAATGCAAATCTTGAAAAGAATGTCGGTGTTGTGGAATGGATTGTCTTTTGAAAAGTTTCTTGATGGCATTCCTAACCGTATTGCGTTTACGGTCAGTCAAGGCTAATAAAACAAGTTGTGGCAGAGTGGGTAATGAGGGTAAATACGTGATTGCATGAAGAGAAAAAAGTGGAAAAAGAGAGTGGGTCTGATTTGGATAAAGTCTCGGCATACACACAGGTCACTGCATCATGGACTTGCGCGCGCCAAGCCTTGTTATATTTTAGAACGAAACAGCAATTGGTTGGAACGGTTGCTCTCTGAATACTCTTTGACCAAGTTGGAAATGGCTTTGAAATGCTCATGCTTGGCATCATTGACAAGTTGAAAGAGAACGCTCTCAGAAGTGGTGATGACGGCACCAGCATCCCTCATTCTCTCTAATGCAATGTCGATTTCAGGGTAGTTGATGGAGGAAACACCATCGCGTAGGACATGTACATCATAGCCACTTTCCAACAGATCTAATGCTGTTTGAAGTACGCAGACATGGCTCTACAGAGGATTAATTGAATGAGTGTAATCCTTACCTCCAGTCCAAAGAGTACAACAGACTTTGTGGCTTTTGCTTGGAGTGCTTGACTGACTTGAGGTACAAACATGGAGAATTTAGTCTTTGACTGGTTGATCACAGCATGCCCAATATCCAACTCTGGCACAGTGACACCAAGTCCCTTTGGATACTGTTCAGTCACCACAACAGGAACGCCAAGGATCTTGCTTGCTCGCATCATCTTTTGAGCCGTCATCACCACTGAAGGAAACGACCAAATCACATCACGAAACCTCTCTTGGATATCACATACGAAAAAGGCAGTTTGATTGGGTGAAGAGATCTTTCTTGTGAGATAACGTGCCATACTGCCTGGTGAGTGGGAAAGACAGAAGGTGACGTGTGAACATCTTTTTTCATCCCAAAATTGCACAAGCAAATGTCCTCGTCTGATCTGTACGCCATCTTTGAAAAGGTACCACTGTATGCTAGCGTAAATGACACCAACTAGTCCACAAATGCAGATGCAGATTTCCGTTTCATGGCAGCTACGGATCTCGCACAGAAATTATCGATTGATCAATCAGCACTTGATCCTGCACCTCAAAAGAAAGTGGTCACCATGCTCCTTAAACTATTAAAAGATGTGAATGGAGAAGTACGTAATCAAGCAGTGAAATGCCTTGGTCCTGCTGTGATCAAGTTGAATATGGACAATACGAGGGAGATTGCCTTGGAATTGGTTAAAATGTGTGCTGATGCCGATGGTTCCATTCGTGACATTGCCTCCCTTTCCCTCAAGACCATCTTTACTAATCTGACTGTTGAAAGTATGAATGGTGCACGTCCATTGTCTGATCAAATCGTACCATTGGTATTGGCTCAAATGGCCAACAAGGACGCGCCTATTGAATTGTTGGTGGAGCACTGTACGTTGATGAGTTTGGTGGTGACCAAGTTTGGTGTGACGGTGACTGTACAGCATTTAGACAAGGTCAATTCCACTGCTTTTGCACTTTTGAAGCACATTCGTACTGCTGTGAAGAAGAAGGCAGCATTGTTGATTGCTGATTTAGTGGAATGGATGGATGATGCACGATTTAGTGCTACTGTAAGTGAATTGAACAAGGAAATGTCCAGAGCCAATGCAGAGGGCATCAAGACGATTGTATTGTGTTTTGGATTGATTAGTAAGCGTGATGAACGACTTGTTGGCTATTTGAATACCTTTGTGCCCGCCATTGTCAAGATTTTGGAGGATCAAGATGATCAAGATGAGGAGCTCAAGGAACAGTGTTTGCAATCCTTGGAAGCAGCTTGTTCCAACATGAAGAAGGATTATGGCAAGTATGCTGTTCCCACGATGGATGCTGCAATTGCCTTGTTGTCCTTTGATCCAAACTATCAAGATGAAGAAATGGATGAGGATGAAGGGGATGATGATGATGAAGATGTGGATATGCAGGATGCAGAACAATCGAGCGAAGATGAATTTGAAGATGATTTTTCAGATGGTGATGAAGATCAAAGTTGGAAGATTCGTCGTGGTTCTGCAAAACTTTTAGGTGCATTGATTGAAGCAGGCATTGTGCACGAATCCATTTTGTTTCACAGATTGGCTCAAGTGATTGTAACTAGGTTATCAGAGCGAGAAGAAACTGTTCGCATTGAAGTGATCCATGCATTGAGTAAATTAGTACAACAAGCCAAAAAGTTTGCACCAAAGGTTCAAGAGTTGGTGCAAAGTGAATCTTCCATGGAAGCAGATGATGCTCGTCACAAGCGTCGCAAGGTGGAAAGGGCATCATCCTCCACTCCAATCGAAGTGTCCAACCATCCATTGGCATCCCTTGTTCCCATGGTCGTCAAGAAACTTGCAGACAAATTAAAGCAACCCAAAGACAGTGCGACTCGTCAAGCTGCTTTTTCTCTCTTTACCTCCATGATTACAGATTTGCACGTTCATCTCACCAGGAAGCAATTTGCATTATTGTGGCCTGCTGTGGAATTGGCTTTGCAGGATGAAGATAGGGTTGGTACTGCCAATACTGCTCAACTCAAGATTGATGGTCTCATCTTCCTCTTTACTGTTTTCAAATACCATTCAGTGGATGTGGTCAGTCAAGCACCAAAACTCACAACACTCATCATCAAGTGTATTCAAGATCGTTTTTACAAGATTTGTTCTGAAGCACTTGCTGTTGCTGCAGAATTCACAAAGCTCTTTACTTCCAGTACAGAGGATGCATCTCACATCCAATCACTCTATGAAGCAGTCTTGAAGCAGGCAAACAAGGACAAGGTTGATCGTGAAATCCGTGAACGTTCCTTACATTCCCTTGGTACCATGTGTCAGGTTGCAGCTGACAAGTTGGATGTAACCAAAGTGTTGGAAGTCATCCTTGCCAAGTGCAAGATTGAAACCATCCAGACTGCTGCTTTGCGTGCCTTGCTTCTTGCTTTGGATTCTGATGTGATGCAGTTGAATGCAGCTTTGGTGGAAGATACATGCAGCAGTCTCTCCACTTTGATTGCATCCACACGTCGTACGATCAAATTACTCGCACTCAATACCACCTTTACTCTGTTGAAGAAGCATTCTACCAATCTCCAGCCACACCTCATCAACCAATTGATGCAAGTCATCTTGTCTAATTTGATTACTGATGATTTACAATTGTTTGCAGTATCCACCCGCAATTTAGCTCATTTAATCGCCCTTCCTCATGCCAACACATCCTTTGTTCAAGAGACACTCCTTCCTAAAGCATCAGAATGGTCCTATCAACCCTTTTCAACCATTGCCACAGATGCCTTGTACACATTCTTTAGTGCTCATGTTCGTACCAACAAGGATGCCTTCCGTTCCACCACCAACTCCCTCCTTGCCAACATTACCAACATTTTTGACAAGGTTGAAGTGGACAAGCATCGCCTTGCTTATGATAACCTTGGCAAATGCATTGCTGCCTGTTGTCTTGAAGCTCCTTCCTCTGAATTGAACGACATGGTTCAATGGCTCATTCAAGATCATGCTCAAGTAGAACAAGCTCGTCTTTCTACCTGCATTCTTGGTGAAATTGGTCGTGTGCAAGACTTGCAAGAATTCACTCCTGTCGCCACAGTCTATGCTAAAATGACGCGCCTCTTGTCTGATGATAGTGAACATGTCCGTCAACAAGCTGCAATTGCATTGGGCAGAATTGCCTCTGGTTCCCTATTGGCCTACTTGCCCATCCTCCTCAGAGATCTCGCCACCAATCCACTCTATGTCGTGACCATCAAGGAAGCCATCACCGTTGCTGTGGATGTTGATACACTCAATGCATCCAGTCAAGATATTTGGAATGCTCTTCTCACTGTTACCATCAAGGATGAATCCACCAAAATCGTCATTGCAGAATCACTTTCCAAACTCGTTCTTCTTGCACCACTCAAATTCATCCCTCAAGTGGAATCTTTGGCTGATCATGTGGATGAAGCCTATCGATCCATTGCAGCACTCATCACCAAGTACATTATTGCAGATGACCAGTCTCTCACATCCTATGATCAACTTGTCTCCAAACTGATCACCAGTCTCACTGATCCTTCCATTGAAGTCGTTAAAAATGTTCTCAGTGCCATCAACACCTGCATCCATCGTCGTCCTTCCACTCTCACTTCAGTACACGACCTCCTTCCACTCCTCTACCAACATGTCATTGTACGCAAAGAACTCATCACCATCATTGACATGGGTCCATTCAAATTAGAAGAAGATAAGGGCATGGATATCCGTAAACTTGCAACAGAATGCCTTTATGCTCTATTGGAATGTTGCCTTGATCAAATTGACATGGACACCTATCTCCCAACCCTCGCCACTAAAACTCTCCTTGACCAACAAGACATCAAACAACTTGGCTTCCTCTCTCTCATCAAAGTGTCTCATCTTGCTCCAACTGCCCTTTCCAAACACCTCAACTCATTCATTCCAGCCTTCCATGCCATCCTCAATGTCAAACACAAGGAATCAGCCGTTAAGCAAGAAAAGGAAAAGTACAATGACCTCGTTTCCAGCATGCTTCGTGCCCTTGCAGAAATCAAACTTAATCAACACATCAAAACTGACAAGACATTTGATGAATTTTACAAGAACTCTATTCAGTTTGGCAAGTTCAAGGAGAACCATGACCGTATTTATGGTGAAGTACAAGCCAAGCACGCTGCGTAGGACTGCGGACGTGAATATATTTTATTCAACCAGTTAAAAGAGTGGCTTGAGGCAATAACCAGCAAATTGCTTATACTTGGGAGGCACAATGCATTCCAAGCCTTGAGCACAGGAGAATGCACGACTGGAGCTTCCACCACAGACTTCACCAAGACCATGGACCATTTTGGAGGCAGCACTGACTTTTTTACAGACTTCCATTGTGCCAGAGCTGTCAGGAACACACTCAAGACCAGTATTACAGCGAGATTGGTGAATAGGCGAACCACTGCCTTTACAGGGTTGTCCTTCGACTCCAAGTGGGTAAATGCAATAACCAGGGGAATTTTTAACTTCAAAGTCTGGTTGGTAGCACTTGAGTGAACCAGCACAGTTGGATTTATAGGCAGAGTAAACTTGACAGACTTGACCCACACCACGACCTGTTTCTGTGGTGTTGGGAACAGCTGCTGACACAGTAGCAGCAATCAAGAGAGCAGCAGCAAGTGGGAATTGCATAGTGTTTTGGGTGATGAGGAGGAGGGGGGATTCTTTGCAAAAGTTGTGAAAAAGATGAAAAATATTTGGAAAGTGGGGCACTATTTGAACACTAAAATCCTGTATTACTTTACTCCCTGATGATAATCAGTTCTATTGAATCCAAAGAGTGGCTTGAGACAAAAAGCGGTAAATTACTTCTAGGAAAGATAATGTATACCAAACCTTAAGAATCAGAGAATATAATATCTTCAGTTCCACCACAGACTTCACCAAGGCCATGGACCATGTTGGAGGCACCATGAGCCTTGTTACAGGTTCCCATACCATCAGGATGATCAGAATGGTATTCTAGGACAAAAGGAAGTGAATTTTGAAAGAAAAATCTTTTTAATTGGATTAGAGGTTCACCACCCACCACCACACAGATGACGATTAGAAAGACAGACGTTAATCAGTGGAAGACCTATGGATTTGTTGGATGATGCCGTTTTGTGTATTTCATGGCGCAGATTCGTCCAATGATCTCTCCACCTTGTGCATGGCAGTGTTGCCTGTAAGCCGCATGGTAAAGAGGGAGGACGATACTACGACCAATATGGATACTATGGGTAACATTCTTGTGGAATTTGTGGATCATGAATGGGGTGGTACGCGTGATGCAACATTCATGTCTGCCACCTCCAATACAGCCACTAAATGCAGACGAGTGGTGGATACAACATAGGTGCTGAAGTTGCTTTGGATCTCAAAGCCGTTGTGGAATGTGAACAGTCTGAAGATGAATCCTTAACTACCATAACCACTGTCACCACTCGTCGCATGATCAAGAGAATTATGTGTCATGTTATCACCAAGGAGGACGGCACTACTGAAGAATGTGGTATGATGACGTGATTGCTCCAGTTGATTCCAGTCCCATTAGTGAGAGCAATTCCAAGTCCACTAGCATAGAAGTAATTGCTACCATGACAGAAGAGTAGAAGAAGTGTGCCTCTGTGTTGCATTTCTATTACCTTTGAACCCATGCTCCTTACGTGTTGGTCTACTGCATTTGATAATTTGGACCCCCATACCTTTACAATGCGTTGGATCATTCCTACTTCTGACTGGTTGACTTTGGACAAACTGTTGACCACTCAATCCAACTTGTGTGT
>QZWU01000185.1:0-15903 GCA_004114255.1 Acaulopage tetraceros
CTCAAATCTCCACTGCGACCACAAGGGAGTTGGATTATGGAATAGACTCACAAAGGACAAACATACCCTCAAGTGATGTTGTATAGTGAATGGTTGCTGGTGAGAAGGGTGAGCAAACCTGGAAGAAGAAGCATTGTGCTGGTAAGAAGAAGAGACGCAAGTCCACTGGCATTGTGTTGAGTGAACAGGTTGTTGAAGTTCCTGTCGCTGCTGGAGGTGAAGAAGAGTCTGCAACCAGCACCACCACCACTGTGGTTACTCGTCGCATGATCAAGAGAATTGTGAAGTGCACTATTGTGAAGGAGGACGGCACCACTGAAGAGATTGAAGTTGAAGAAGTGAGGGTTGGTCTATGTGATGTGATTGTGCTAGTTGATTCCAGTCCTAGCAGTGACAGTAAATTGTCTTTTCTTGAATGCAGACAAGTGATTACAAGTAGAATTTTTTCAATTCTCAATTTATTTAGATCCTAGGCTTTTTGAGGATTATACCAGGCACTATAACAATCAAGCCCATAGTGTTATAAAGGGCCTTCTTTTGAAATTCTACTTCAGTTGGTGGAAGAGCCTTGATCTTGTTAAAAACATTCATCAATTGGTCCACTATCACTTGTAAATCATTGGAGAGTTCACTTCCACCAAGTGGCTCACCCCCATCAGTAGGCTCATGACCTTCTGAGATAACAGTGTTCATCACGAAATGCCATCTATGAGTAATCTTACGTACATGCTTCTTGAAATACAGATTGGTTTCTTAGCATCAATCAGAGTAAGCACTTCATTCAATTCATCAATCAACAATTGTGAGCCACTGTCTCTTGCACCACTACCCCGATTGCCACCTTTGCAAGATTCACATTTTTCCCAATAATCTTCAATCATCTTTTTGGCACTCACACCAAATGGAGTAGTCACAGCATATCTTTTACCAAGTTCTACTTGACAAGCAAGTTTAGTAAGATGCTTACCATCCACACCACAATGAACCTCCCAAAAACGCTCTTCCAACTCTTCTTCCAATAAAAATCGACGACCAGGGTTCTTTCCACCAACAGACACAAGATAAACGTGGCCATTAGGATCTTGCATAATACCCAATTTGTGTCTGATCTTTTTAGTCCATGTGCAAGAAATTTTCATGGCTTGGGTTGGAGAGATGCAAGGGTTGGCGTCCACAATCTGTTGGGAGGTAGGTGTGACATTTTGCTGGATGCACTGGATAACAAGGGTGGAAAGGGCTGCATTGAGAAAACCATGGACCTTTTCACAAGAGGGAGGCTGAGCATTGTCTCTTGGTTCGGCTGGATCAGGCAGACTGCTGTGATTATTGCTTGTAAATGCTGCATTTAGAATGTCTGACGCGTCGCTTGTGGATTGTTCTTCCATGGGTAGATAAAGAGATGATGCGAGAGATCTAGATACAATAAGCACGATAATAGAAGAGAGAATGATTACAGATGTGTGTGAACAGTGATCTACTTGCAATCAGTTGCAAATGTTTTTTTTTGAAAATGTGGGCAAGCACGGCAACTCGTTCAATATGTGGCTCAGTGTGTACCCAGCTTATCTTCTCATTGAAGCTCTCAAGCAGTTCTTTTTCTCCTGCTTGTTTTATAGTACAATCACTTTATGATTTAGTGACCAAATTGAATAAAGCCTTATTCAAATCTCACTTTTACATTGGTTAAACCAGTTTGAAGAACTGTTATTCATTATGCCTACCATCAGTTTAACCTACGTCTAACTGATCAATAGGCAAGTGAGTGCACCCTATACAGTCAACCATTATCAAACTCAACCTATTACACTTTAATGTTTACTTTTGACCCTTCTTTTAGTAGTTCTACTGTTTTCAACAACCCTTCTCTTTCCCTTATTGTTCTCTTCTGCCTCTTCTTCAACCCCTTCTTCATTCTCACTTATATGATATCCACTCTCAGCAGTGTAGTCAGAGCAGAACCCCCATGTGCAATAAAGGATTTGGTAAAGTCCAAGCAAATCTTGTCGTCTCAAATGTCCTCTTTCAAGTTGTTGGAATTTACCAGTCAGTTTGAGGCAGTTGACGACGTGTTCTGGACTGACGAAATCTGCAGCGACTTTGATACATGACATGTAATTACAGACTTGATGTGGTGATCCTGCAGGTACAAATACGGCCATCCCAATATACTGTTTGATCCGAGTAGCTTTGACTCCATACAATAAGTACAATTTGAGGCGAAGTGGAGCTGTGAGGTAGGTGTTTTGGTCGTGAATGGGGTCACAATGATCACCTGTTGAATCCCACACATGATGTTCAATGAAATCGCGAATTTTTCCAGCATCTTCAGGCCTAAAAATGTCCCAAACAGCACCAGGTTTGTCACTGGTCACTCCCTCTTTGCAGGTTGGATCATTGGCATACATCATGATGTTGATTGCATCCGACATGTCCATGTGCAGACATGTCGTGCCATGAGAAGTGCGTTCAGAATCGTCAGACCCATATGCACAGTACATTTTTGGCCCAAGGTCCAAGAGATCATTTTCTGGTAGGTAGGCCGCTAGGTTGAGTGCACCATTGTCAAGAGTGTAAGGTTTGAATGGAAGCAGTCGTTGGAATTCTTGAAAGTGGACAGGAAACACGTTTGCAAACTTGTCATGAGGTGGCAGGTCTTTGATTTTGAGGATAGACTGAGGGTCAAGTCGCTTGCTCACATTCTGAAATCCCTCAAAGAACTGTTTGACCGTTTCATTCCATGCTGCTCCATTCTTTTGGTTGATCACCATGACTTCTTCGTCCCCATGATTCCCACCAAACCACTTTGGTTGCCACAAGTCATGTTTCATTTGTTCATTGAGATGCGTGATGACAACAGGGTCATAATTCTTCCAATGTGACTGAAACTGCTCCAAACTACATCCATCGTGCCTAAATGTAGATGACTGTCGTTCCCCATGCATCTTCAATTCAGCAATGATTTCTGCAGACGACATCTCATTCACTCTGCCCAAAATGATTTTGACTTGACTATTATGTGTGATGTCCACACTGTCTACAACCATGCACTTCATTGGATGCTGAGGCAGATACTCTTTCACTTCACTCATCAACGTTTTCATCTTCATCTTCCCTAAAAAGTTTCCCATATAGAAACTTTCCTTTTGGTGGACACGATTTGTTCTAGCAAAAGTACACATAATGCATATTTTTGTATCATTCAAGTCCATCGCATCCCACCCAGCCATACAATCCACACAGAGTTCCTTACCACATGCGCAACAGAACCAGAATGTGTTGAAGATGGATGTGCTGCAGACATCACACAGTTGACGGACCATACCACCATCTTTACTTGGTTTCAATCGTAAATAGGCGTCACCATCTGCAATCAAGTTGTACTCACGTATGAGTAGGCTATATAATGTAGGAGCAATGTGCTTCTTAATAAACTCTTTGGCGCTCTCTGGTGTACCAGCGTACACTAATTCACGCACTGTAAATGTCCATAAATGCTGTGCCCTTTTCAATGGATGGAATGTGAATGTCAGTGTTGACCCCCCTTGATAAGGTGCCTCATGGGCACGAAAGTGGATGAATCTGCATTCTTCACCATTCCTGGCCACACAACTTTTGCAAGTTGACTTGAGGTTTGTTTTGTTTAGGGGTATGCCCTTTTTTGGTGGTGGTGGACACTTTGATTGCTGCAGTTGTCCACCATCACCTTTCCTTGCAAGTACAAATGCAATCTCACCAGTATCATTGATGAGATCAAATGACGCGTCGGAATCTAACCAAGTGGTTAATTGTTGAGGAAAGTAAGTACCTGAATTGATTAAGATTCGTCACTTGAATATTCAAGCAATTTGGAATCCAGAAGGTGATGATAAAGTGACCAACCGCTTGATGTGGTAGCGGCAATCCTGCTGCTCTTGACGCAGGTGGTGGCGGTGGTTGTTTGCATGGTTTGGTGTAATCTGATGAGCGGAGTGAAAAAGTTTGAGTGTGGGCGGTTTTCACCCTTTCTTTCAGTTTCACTCTAAAATCACTAGATTACTATACCACAACACTTTCTTTTTCAGTCACACCTTTGACATACTTACCATTTGATAAAGGCTTTACTGAATAATTATGCATTTAAATCCGTTTTCAATTTAAAAGCTATAGTAAAGGATTATAACCAATATAAATTCAGAGATTTAGAATTTAGATTCTGTTTAAACTCGCAGGGAATGTAGATATAGGCTCTAGTATCTCATAAACAAGTGCTTATTACTTTTTGTTAAGAGAGAAAAACTCTAAAAGCCTCTAAGTGAGTTGAAAGCTTTATCTTCTTTACTTGTCTGTAAGTATATTTGAGACTTGTCCTCACTTGAGTACATAGTCAATGTGATGCTAAATCATATTACAAGTATAATCAAATCAATGCATAAAGTATAGTAAAAGTTCTCTAATTGCTAATTGCTTAAAACTCTTATTTTTACTTAAATCTAAATTATTAAGTAAAATTAAATAGTATAGGTCAATTCTATTATTAAATACTTCTTATTCAACTTTAAATTAAAGATATACATAGTATTCTAGTAATAAACAAGAGTAAATTGAGTGAATATACTAACTAAAGAGCAAGAGAAAAGTAAGTTACTTTTTCTCTCACAATTTTTTTTAGAATTAGTCCTAGCCATCATCATCAACATTTGGCCAGCAGATTACACATTACTGCATCTCTCATCACCCTCAAACTCATCAAATTCACACTCTATTAATACTCTCTCACACTCCTCACAGTGCCATTTGGCACTTTCTCTTATTTTATTTCAAATAGTCAATCTTTTTGCAAGTTACTGCCTCTTAAATCATCTCTAATCTCTGTAGAATATAAATGCGTCGTAAACGTAGAGCCTCAAATGACCTGCCTCCACCTCCACCTCCGCCTCCACCAGATCCACTACCAGACCCTCCTCCTTCTCCTCCACCAGACCCACTGCCTCCTAATGGCCTTGGTAATCGACCTGATGCTCCACCTCCACCACAAGAAGAGACACGCTCTGTTGTTGCTCTTGGCCTTAGTGAAAAGGTAGATTACCCAAAAGTCCAGTCAGCAATCAAGTATATGGTCAAACGACTAACACGAACACAGTGTCACATGAGCCACCTATTGAATGGTTTTATGATTATGCTTCTTGAAAACAACATACCCCTTCCAAACATTAGTCATGACTTTGGGATTATGCCACAATTCTATCAAGTAGTACAGAAGCAAAGAATAGGGCTTATACCCTTTGAACAAAAAAGAGTTGACAATTTGTATGTGAGATGGTTTGGTGAATACTGTAATGCTCTGGTTCCAAGGCCATAGATGGAATGATGGCCACAATCTCAATAGTGCCATTGCATACATGTCAAAACAATATTCAACAAACTGCCAGAATCATGTCTCAACCAATTTGGTTAATCGATTGCGTCGCTGGGTTTCATACAAAGTGGAGGTGAATGTGGGGTTTCTCTGTGAGCGTAGTCAAAGGGGCATCAATCGAGTGATCACTTACATCATGCTTGAATTGGAACATCCACAAGTAGATGGTCAAGAGCGCCTTATCCCTCAGAGAATACTAGAAGGCTTGAATGAAGATGAGCAGTTTTTGATGGTTGGTGGTATTGGAACTATTCTTGGTGAAGCAAGAGAGATGACTGGTGGTCTTTCTCTTGATCAAGAAGATATTGCAGAAAACTGGCAGGCCTACTTTCTCTGTTTATACAAGATTCTCAAGTTCTTTGTGGAAAATACTGAAGAGGATGCCCAGAACAGGCGTGTAACAAGGCAACGTGGTCATGGGCTCCGTCTCTTTACCTTGGTTCCCATCAGCTCATTCACACCTAAGCACATGCTCATTGGTAAAACTGTACTTCATGAAGTTCTTCGCACAGCATTGCCACACATGGTACCAAGTGACTACAATGACTTTAAAGAATACATGGATGAATGGTGGCACTTTACATTCAAACTTGAAGCATTAGAGACCAGGAACAGGAATGGTCAGCGAGCCTTTGCCTACTATGTGTCAACAGATGGTGTACAGTTATCTATTCATTTTGTCAAGCCTACTGCTATACTACTAACAGATGACTATGGATTTGATGCTGCTGGTACCTACCATCCTTACTTTTTAGACCCTGATCAAGTAAGATTTGTTGGATTGGACCCTGGGCGTGGAGCATTGCATACTGCTGTTTTTACACTGAATGAAGATGGTGTAATTGAGTGCAGTACAGAGCACTGGCGTGAGATATCTGGAGCAACATACTCTGCAATGAAACACAAGAAAACCCTTCAACAAAATCCTGGTCTGCGTGACATTCTATCCCAGATGCCAACCCCATGTTGCTACACTCTAGAAGCCTACACTGTTCATCTGCGCTACTTCTTTCAACACTGTGATACCATTCTTGATTACTATGGTCAGCTTAAGTGGCGTCGTCTCAATTGGAAAACCAAGATCAAGAGGCAAAGAGCATACCATCTTGTCTGCAAGGAGATCATCAAGAAGAATCCTCAAACAGTTGTAGCCTATGGTGATGCTTCCTTTGATCATGCCTCTCGTGGCCATGCTCCCACTCCAAACAGACGCCTTTTCAAGGAACTCAAGAAGAGATGCAGGGCAAGGTTAACACCAGAGTATCTGACAAGTCAAGTATGCTCAGATTGTCAAGGAGGACCAGACCAAGACAGATTAATTCAGACACGATACTGGACAGTCAAGAAATGTAACTCCATTTGCTTGAAATTCTGGAATCGTGATGTGAATGCTGCAAGGAACATTAGAAATGTCTTTTTACATCTAGACCAAAATGATGGAGCAAGACACCCTCGATTCCAGCAGCAGCAACAAGATGAATAGAACAACGCCCCCAATGTGGTCATAGTAGGACTTTGATGTGGGGGTGCACATGATAAGTTTCACACAACTATGGCCAGCTGCCACAGAGTTAGTCCAACGGTTGGATTCTGTGGGCAACACAGCTGAGGTTACTGCTAAGAATTTTTTTCCGCATTAAATCTTACATCTATGGCAAGTTCTCACACGTAAGCGATTTAGTGCTAATGGATCTGTGTGTAGGTGGTATTAGCAGCAGCGATCGTTACTAAATCAGGTGAAGGTACATGCCTCCATCCACCATGGATTAATCCATCTAGCCCTCGTTTCCCGTCAATTTCGAGATATGCCAAAATCTCGCGTGGAAGGTCTGCTTGCCTCCTTTCCAAAGTTGATCACGTCTAATTCTCAGCATACGACGATCGAGTCTTCTTCTGTGCGCTACCTCTACCAACCACTTGAAAACAACTTTCTCGTCCTGCTCACTACGCTTTCCTCCAACATTCTCCAGGATTTGTCCACTCTTCACTTGTTTGCGAGTATTGTGGCTGATGTGTGCAATGGAACGTCAAGGAAGGAAATCAAGTCCAAGGTATTTGAATTGGCTGATGCATTTGACGAAGTTATTGGACTTGGATGGCGTGAAAATGTCAATTTGGGCAAGGTCAAGACGTGCTTGGAGATGGACAGTCATGAGGAAAAGATTCAAGAGATTATTTCCAAGAATAAGGAGAGGGAAGTCAAGGATGAAGCCAAGAGAAGAGCCAAGGCATTGGATCAGCAGAGAAGAGAACAGCAAAAGAAGGCTGGTGGAATGAGTACTGGTAACAGTGCAAGTGCTATTGGAAGTGCTATTTTGGGTGCTGGTTTGAGTGCATTGACAGGCCAAAACAACTCGGCAAGTTTTCCACGTGCTAGTGAAGGAATGAGTGAATATGAACGCAGGGCGTCACCACCACCATCCAGCACAGCCATGAAGGGTAAAGGCATGCAACTTGGTAAGAAGAAGACTACGAGTGCATTCAGTGCTGATGCAGCTGCAGCTTATCCTGAACCAGCCTCTCCACTTGCATCCTCATCCATGCATCATCATGTGGAAGAAGAAGAAGAGGTCAAGGAGAGTGATGTGGATCGAGAAGCCGTTCATGTGGAGATTGAAGAACGCATCACAGCTGTGGTCAATCGTGATGGTGGTTTGGATAACCTTGAAGTCAAAGGTTCACTCGTATTGCATGTTTCTCAAGCAGACAAGGCAAGAATACGGTTACATCTTGTACCAGCATCTGTGGATGGGGATACACAGTTCAAATTGCACCCCAACATGGATAAAAAGGCATGGGCCTCAGACAACGTGATTGCCCTCAAAGATCCTCAACGACCTTTTCCCATCAACACTCCTTTGGCTGTGGTGAAATGGAGATGCAGTGGTAAGGATGAGACTGCACTTCCACTCATCATCAACTGTTGGCCTTCACCAAATGGTAATGGATCATGTGATGTCAACATTGAATTTGAATTGGAGAATGATGCCTTGATTTTTGAACAAGTTGTCATTTCCATTCCTATTCCAGGTTCAAGTAAACCAAAGGTTGGTGAATGTGATGGATTCACCACATTCAACAAGTCTCGTGGTACACTTGATTGGGAGATTTCAGTTATTGATGCAAGTAACAAGAGTGGTACAATGGAATTCAGTCTTGAAACAGATGCTGATACAGATGCATTCTTCCCAGTTGAAGTGCTCTTCCAGTCCCCAACTACCTACAGTGGTATTGATGTTGAGAATGTGGTTGATGTGGATGGAGGTGAACCAGTGGAATTTTCAAAGGAAGTGGCCTTGTTGCCTGAAGAATACAGTGTGGTTTAAATGGTGGTGGATTAAAATGTTTTCTGTTGATATGACCGCCACATTCTAAATGGGAGTTTCCAATCCATCACTTGAGATTGTAGGGAAGGATGAAAGGCATCAAAGTTGGCTCGTTCCAATTGAGCAAGGAATGATTCTAATGGTAATACAGCCATGAATGCAGGTAGTGCTGCCTTGTTGATGGTGCTGGCATGGTCCCTGGTTGCCCTTAGGTGATCCCTAGCAACTGTAGCCACATCCAACACAACATCCTGAATACCTTGAGCATGAGGACCTTCCCTAAACACCTGTTCCACTGTCAATCCATGCTTATTGACCAACAATTGTGGTAATTCCATCCTACGTTCCCTCGTCATCATTGGTAACCTTTTAATCATGTCACAGATGCCATCAGCCACGGCTACATGTCCAATTGCATGATCCAAATCTGGGTGTTGAAGTCCAAGTAATTCTAATTGGAGGTAATAGAGGGGTGCGACACGCAACAAGAACGCGTCATTGAGATCTGTGATGGTGTAGAGTGTAGGTGCGTCCACTGCCTTGTCGTATGCAGTCATCCATTGAGTAAAGAATGCTTTGGTGAGTTGAAAGTGTGGCAAAGTGTCTGCTAACGCGTCTACCACAGGATGATTCACGTGTCTAGCATCACCTTGAAGAATTCTTCCAACATTCTCTTTCCAAAACACAAGTCTCATGCGTGCAGTTGTCGTTTGTGTAGTCACAAGTGCAATCTTGTCCAATTCACATTTGAGTGCAACTAATGCCGTGTATGCATGACGAATGGGACCACGTGGGAAAAAGAGGCTGGTGAGGTACTGATGACGAGCTTGTTGCCTACAAGGTCGAGGATAAGGGCTGAGGGGGAGGAGGAGGCTTACTTGATGACATGTTGGCAATGAGCAAAATTGGACATGCTAAAAATTCTTGAATGGATACTCGGAAACACGATCAAAAACAATTGTCAGAGTTTGTAGATCCATGTCAAACAGAGCGTAATGCCAGCATGAAATGTTTAAATGATCATGACTTTGTCAGAGGTCATTGTTTGGATGAATTTGCTGCATTCAAAGACTGTAAAAAGAAATGGGCAAGTAGCTCTTGGACAAGGCACGCATGACGACCATGTAGTTGGATGGTAGGCGAGAGGAACGAAGGAGGAGGATGCAAGAAGGAAGGTGAATACATACATGTGGAGGTTGGTTCGAATAGAGAGAGGACTTGCCGCTTTCCTCCTTTTTTCCATCACTGCTAATTTACTTAATTTTTCAACCCTTTTCTAGTTCTTATTCATTTCATAACGTTCATCTTTTCTAATTCAACAATGCGACCATCTACCGTTTCCTTATTATTATTGCTTTCTTTGGTGGCCTTGGTGATTGAAGCTGTTCCTTCCCAAAATGTTCAATCTGTCAACTTGATCAAACGACAAGATGCTGGTGAAGCCACTCCTCCTGGTGTGGAAGCAGCTGCTGGATCAAGTGGTGGTGCTACTGAAGGTGCAGGTGCAGGAGGTGCAGGCGAAGCCTATCCCTCTGCTGCTGCTACAGGTCAAGATGCAAGCGGAGGTGCTGCTGCTGGAGCAAAGAGTGCCAGTTCCAGTGATGAATCTGCCGGTGCAAAGAGCTCCGGTAATGAAGCTGCTGGGGCAAAGAGTGGTGGTGGTGGTGGTGAGGATACCACTGCTGGTGCTGCAAGTCCATATGGTGCAAGCGCGTCTACATCAAGCAAGGCTCCAGGTGGCGGTGCTGAAGAAGGTGCTGCTGATACGTCTGCTAGCAAAGCTCCTACCGCTGGTGCTAATCCATATGGAAGTGGAGACATGCAATCAAGAAGTGGTGGCGGTGCATCAGAAGCTGCACCTGCTGCCAGTGGTTCTCCCTATAGTTTGGATAGCTTGAATAGTGGAGCACCCAAGGGTGGTGATGGTGAAGAAGAACAACCCAAGAAGCCAAAGAAGGGTAAAAAGTCAAAGAAGGGTAAGAAGCCAAAGAAGGGTAAAAAGAAGGGTAAAAAGAAGGAAGAAGAAGGCGAAGATGAGGGTGAAGCTGAGGCTGAAAGTGAAGATGATGGCAAGAAAGATCGTATGCGCCGTCGCCTTGCACTCTACCGTAAATTTGGTCCAGGATGGTATGTTGGTCCAGGATGGTATGGCCCAGGTCCAATGGGTTTGATTCAGTACCAAGGTCCCGGTGTACCACAACAATTGCAAGAACAATACATCAATGCAGCCAAGAACAGCTTGAAGGCTGCTGTTGCCGCCAATACTCCAGCTCCCATGGTCATTCAGCAAGCACAACCCTTTGCAGTACCCAAACCCATGATGGTACCTGTGCCTTATGGAGGTGGTATGCCATTCGGTATGATGAATGGTTATGGAATGGGCATGGATGATGATGGAGCAAGTCGCCGTCGTCGCCATCATCGTCGCCTTAAGAAGAAGATGCAACGTGCTATGCGTAAAAAGATGCTTCAACAAGCCATGATGCAACAACAACTGGCTGCTGGTGGTGGTGCTTATGGTGGTATGGGTGGAGGAAAAAAGAAGAAGGCAGGAAAGAAGAGCAAGAAGGCAGATGAGGAAGAAGAATGATATGGTCAATGGAGGATGAATTTACTTTTACTGCAGAGCAGAAATTAATTGTTGAAATGTGGATGAAATGAAATGAATTAGCTGAACTTTTTTCTAGGAAGTTTTAATCCTTTATCTGAGTATCTATCACATTCTCCACCACTATTCCAAAAATGAAAGGAATTTGATTACTTGTCCTGAATCCTTGGAGCCAACTTGAGCAACAATGCCATAAGCATTGCTAAATAACTTGAGATTGAATTGAGCGTTTGTAGGAACTCCGCCTAGAGCAGAATAAACAGTATCAGTATCTACTTGCTGCACAACCTGTCCATCCACAAGACTCAGTACAAATAATTGCTTATCCATTCTAGCAAGTACAAGGTCCCTAGAGATTCTTTCAAGGTCCGAGTCAATATTTTGAGGCAAATCAGGCAATGCGAGCATGTATCTTGACTGACTAGCCACTGTGATGCTATCTGTTGGTGCCTTGAAGGCTTCATAGCGGATTATTCGGTTTGAATCTTGGTACTTCACCAACCACAACCCAATGTCATCATAAATGGTAATGTTATAAACCCGCATTTCCAGTCTGACGTAATTCATAGGCTGACCTTGTTCAAATATCACCACAAATCTCTCGTTTGATAATTTGATTGCTGCTGAACCATACAAAACGACCTTGTGTGTGTCAGCATAGAGCCCAGTCGCATAAATCAAATGGGAATCTAATGTCCCAACTGTCGTCTTGATGACCTCATCTGCAGTAATCACTTTCCACCTTTGCACTTTGTAACTTCCGTACCTGCCATCCAAAAATATCAAAACGACCAACTCGTCCTTGGTTCCATCTACAGATTCTATTCTGGTGACGAAATCGTCCATCCATACAAAACCCAAATCAGGTTCGTTCAAATCAAGTAATTTGATGTACCCATTAAAACGCAGAATAAGAACGTCACCTGCAATGTGGACCGATTCAAGATGTGGGCCAATCCGTTCAATGACGTGCCTCCCCAATGGTCCAATGATGGTTGAGGCACAAAACGAATCGTATCCATATTCCATGAAAATAATGTATCCATTTTTGATATGTAATCGTTCAATTGAATCTGGAATAGCACGGGGAATTGTGTGACTTTGATCAATGCCAGATATTGCTCTTGGTGAGAATACTTGAATGTGCTCTGCGAAATAAAGCACAAGGTGATCGTTTTTGATGTATAGGCCACTGGGAGATTCTTTACCTGAAAAAGATACATTCAAGTATTTGGAGAAAAGTAGTTTGTTGCGCGGATGTTTCCAGTGCGATCGGTACCTCCAAAACGCCTTGAAAGTAGCCAAAGAGGCAGGATTAGTGAATTGAGATGGTGCAACGTGATGGTGGAGTAATCTACGCCAGGTTACAGTCGAGGTGGTGATGGCCTGATGTAGGGTACGACATGTCTGAGCAAGGCGGATGATCGTCTGCACATCATCTAATCCATCCACAATCTGCAAAATCAGATCAAAATTCATAAAATTGTTTTGTTGTCCGTCTCACTCACCAATTATCAATAGGATTGCCACATGAGCATAAAATCCTCTTCATCTTCAGTGTAAAGCACTAAGCCTGCAGGTGAGATATCCCACTTGAATTGAAACTCATCTGACTCAGAATAATTGGCATCTTGGGCGATAGCTTCCAGTTCATCCACATCCATAGTCCACACAAACTCACCCTTGACCAAGTTGAAAAGTGTCACGACTCCTAAGCCAAGGATAAGGACTAAATTACGAGCCACTCTTTCTTTGAATCTAACTGCCAATCCAGCATCAAACTTGGTCTCTGTTTCATACACTGGCTCTTTGAAGACCAAGTTAGCGTCAAGTGATCCTTTGAATCCTCCAAGTACCATTTCTGGAAGCATATCCGCCAATACCACAATCCACATGTCTGTATCTTCATAGTAACGAACGTCATGAATCGTACTTTCCATCTCAATCCAGTCAGTGATTTGGGTTTGATTCGCCAGTAAACAACCTTCTTCACCATATCCAAAAATCACATCCCAATCACCATATGAGCGCAACTCCACTCCAAATTCAAACCCTTTGTCAATCAACGATTCAATCTCTCTATCAATCAACAATTCAATCCTGTCAGCAGAAATCACTTGATAGCGTCTAAGGTGAGTCCTTGTGTCCCCCATTTCTTCCAAAGTTGAGAATTGACCCTTGCGTCCATGCACAGATGAGAAGGACATGACATCAATAGAGTGCTGAACAAATGACGAGTCTTTGCGAGCCAAATCCAATAGGGTAATGCTACTGTTCTTCTTGACCACCAATACATCTCCACTAATAAAATACTCTGGAAACCGAATTCCTGCTAGCTTTGCTGTCCATAATCCACATGGTGCAGCAATGTTAAAATCTGTGCCTTCTTGATCGTGTGTAGATACAATGGTATAACCATCTTGAATAATAAACTGATTCATTTCACTACTGGAATCCCAATTGATGATAACGCGTTCCTGGGATTGCATATCCTTGTTGGTATCGAATACGTGCATACAGTCACTAAACTGCACTGCAACCCAATTTGCATCACAATGAACACGCTTGACGCGCCTTTTTTGTACCATAGGTAACTCTTCATAGTTGTTCAATTCGGTTAAGTGGTCTGAAACATGCCAATCGGTGTAATAAATCCAAAAAGTACGAAAGGTATCCAGAGTGGGAGAAGTGTAGGGTTTCAACGCGCCATAGTGATGTAGTAATCTGCGCCAAAGGGCTTTAGAGTTGGTGATCTGATCGTAGAGGACGCGACAAGTCCTTGCCACTTTGATGATTGTGGCCACGTCATCCAATTGATCAACAATCTCCAAGATCAAATCAAAATTCATCAAAAGAAATGTAACGCTATCTGTTTCACACTTTATTATCAGAATGGGAGGAATTTGAGCAGTTTTCTGTTTGAAACGTCCGAGTCAACTAAGAATGTGATACCAAGGACACTGCTTTTCCACTGGTGATCAAATTGAATGGGAGCGTCTGAATTTGTGAGTGTCCTGTAAACTTGAAACATGTCCACACGTTGTACAATTAGCCCATCCACAAGGCGAAGCACAAGTAAATGATCACCTATATTAATCAATGCAAGGTCCCTAGAGATTCTTTCAATGGGTTGTCCGTTAGGGGAAGATCTCTGCATTGGAATCCGATATCTTGATTGGCTCAGTGGTGCAATTCCTACTTGGGACTCAAAGGCTTCAAGGTGCAACATTCGATCAGAGTCTTGGTAACAAACCAGCAGTAAACCAAGGTCATCACATGCAATTATGCTGTAAACTATTCTGCCCAATTGAACAGGATTCATTGGTTGGCCTTCTTGAAAAACAGTCAGATAGGTTGCATGACCCACTTCACTTGCCATCATACCATATAAAACAATAGTGTGGAAATCAGCCAAGAAAATGCTTGGATGAGGAAAGAATCTCTCCAAAGTGCTGACAGTTGTCTTGACGATTTCGTTTGTTGAGACAATTCTCCACTTTTGTAGTTCAGTTCCATCACTCACCCTGACCACGGCTGCCAACTCATCTCTGGTGCCATCCATGGATTTCATTCGTACAACGTTGTCATCCAACTGCACCAAATCGGAATCAGGCATGCTTAAATCAAGTAGCAATGTAGATTGTTGAAATAAAACAAGAATGTCGCCCACAATCTGTACCTTGTGGGGACTTGCCTGAATACCCTCAATATCACGCCGTCCTAATGGTCCAATGATTGCTACGCGTTCGTGTTCAACAACAACAATATATCCGTTTCTGATGAGAGGAACTCCATATGAATGCGGAGAAACTAGAGGTACTTGGTGCTTTAGAACAAGGCTATGGTTGGCTGTAGGTGCGAGGATGTTGACAAGTTGCTCTAATCCAACCACAACGTGTCCAGCTACATGAGTAGTGTATTTCAAACGACTACCCTCTGGCAGTGCTACGTCCACACAGTTGGAGTTGTCTGAAATATACTCGGGGTCCATCCAACGTCTTTGGTACTCCCAAAATGCTTGGAAGGCTGCCAGGGAGGGTTTGGTCAAAGAGAGATTCGTAAAAAGTGATGGAGCAACGTAGGTGTGGAGTAATCTGCGCCAAATCACTGTGGAGGTGGCAATTGCTTGATGGAGTGTATGACATGTCTCTGAGATGCTCAACAGGGTGGCCACGTCATCCAATTCTTCCATGATTCGCAAGACCAGATCAAAATTCATGCGGAAATGTGATGAAATCTGATCATCTGTTGCTGGTGATTCATCTTGAGTGCTTTCGGAGCCGGTTGTCAGCCACAGTCCCTGGCACAAGCAATTTAATTAACTGCACTGGCAATAACAACATCTCCCACATGTAATACCGTCACTGCACGCCGGACGTCCTTCCATAGTAGTTCAAAATTCATCAAAAAGATTGTTTTGTTGTCTCACTACTTTATTGACAAAACGGCAAGAATTTGACTGCACACTTGTCTGATTTCCTCAAATTAATGTAGACAGTGATACCAAACGCACTGCATCGCCACGAATAGTCAAAATCAGACAGAGAGTTCAAACCCATCAATGCGCCACAAAC
>QZWU01000186.1:0-15714 GCA_004114255.1 Acaulopage tetraceros
GCATCTGTAGCAATGCAAGGGAAGAATCAGGCTCAGCAGAGGGTAGAGAGATGCCCTACTAAATGGGGGTTAGACTTGTTGATGCAGAGAGTGCGACTTGCTGCTCTTCAGGCAATGCGATGATGGCTGGTGACTGCGTGGGAGACTGAGCATAATCTTCTTCAGTAGGGATAAGTGCACCAGGTTGTTCTTCTTCCACAGGCACAGCAATGATGGCTGGTGGTTGAACAGGAGCTTCTGGTTCCACAGAGGAGGTAAGAGGCTTATATACAACGAGGGATAGCAATGGTCCTGGCAAAATGAGGTATAAATCTCCAAATGACTCCACAACCAATCTCTGCACTCGAGTTGGAACGTCTAGATGATTCACCATAGAGAGAAAACCCTCTCTAAAGTCTTGCTCACTCAACACGACCTGCACCATGGACTTGATGTAATGGCGATGAGTAGTCAAGCATTTGCTAATCAAGTAACACGCAGCTTCTAAAAGACAGATAGCATCATAAGTGCAATCTCTCATTGCTGTATCAAGTGCCAAGAAGAAAGATCTGACCACGTCAATGGGTTCATGACTGTGATAATGGAGCAACTATTGATAAAACCACGCACCCTTTGCTATGATCGATTCTTCGGGGTGCCATTGTGTGCCCATATCTTGCAATAAATTACTAACAATGCCATCTCTACTGTAGCAATTGACCCACATGTCAGCATCATCAGAACTCCATCCAAAGCAAATCGCCTTGACTATATCTGCCAAAAACGCGCTAGATGGTTGCAACAAATGAGTTCTGCGAAAATAGTCGAGATGTCTCTTATAATCTTCAATGTTGGTAGAATTGAGAATGAGTAACAAGTCAGCTTGTTGTGGGCGTGTGAGGAGTCGTGTAAGAGCGTCATCATGTGGAGCTTGGACCAACAACCAACGCACACCTTGGAAACTTGGATGAATGGTTTGTGGACAAGTTAGCATGTCTTCCCACAACTCTTACACAACAGGCACATGCATCAAGTCCAACAAGGCAGCCACCAAGTAATGGCCAAGTGTACTGCACTCACTGAAGCATGAGCGTACCAACCGTACTGCAAATTCAGTTTCAGTAACACCAAGATCATAAAACTGTACAGTTTTGGTGTGTTCCAAACCTTTGCGTAGAAAGTTATAGTATGCAGTGCAGCAGCGCTTGTGAGAACTTTCTACCCAAAGTCGATTGTCGACCAAGATATCTAACACTTCTTGACACAATTGGACGTTGAACACACCAAGATCCCCACCACGCGTCTGATTTAACAGTGCCATATACTGGCCATACAATCCTTAAACATCTTTTCTTATCAACTGGCTCACTAGTCGCACAAGTTGTTGCATACTGTTGAGTCTCATCCAACAGAACTTCTTGTGCTCCACCAGAGCACACATCACCTTGAAGAACTTTCTTTCATTGCCCCACCTAAACTGAAGGAGGAGGTAAAGCCACACGGGCTGCGATTGCATGTCAATTATATATCCATAAACACAGACAAGTATAATTGCCTTGCATCTGGATGCATCAATCTAGAGCATTAGAGGAGGAGGAGGAGGAGGGAGCGTATTACGTACTCCGTTTCGCAATACTCGCAGTAGCCGATCTGGAGGCACATCTTGGATCAAATTGGTGATTGTGCGAAAACCTTTGCTGAGTGTCTAGAAAAGCATCAGATGATGATGAAGGTGCATCCATTACGTTTTCAAGGGGAATGCTAGCGCCTTCATCGATTAGTCTGGGCCAGATGGTTTGTTCAGCCATTTGCGATTGTGATGTCGATATTTTTTGGTGGGAGGAGGTTTGCACCGATGTCCGTAGGGGAGTGTGCTGAGTTTAAGGCTGGGATTCTGTATTGACATGTCCCATTTAAATGAAGGTTTAGACTTGGTGTAACGTGTAGCAATATAAAAGTCCATGTCCTATGTCAAGAGTAGTACTGCATTCAACCATGTCACTAGAGTCTCTGACAAGCCTCTCTATTCTTACTATGTGGTTAGAGGTAGGCCTCAAGTAATGCACTGCTAGCAATTTAGTTTGCCTATTTATTTAAAATCATCCAACAAGATAATACTCTTACTATTAAATACCAAAGAGATAAGAATCTCATTATCAGTTTTAGAATACTTGAATATTCTACTACTATAGTCAACTCTCTTAGCTTTACTCTTAATCCTATCACTTACTATTAGTTTAACAGTTATAAGCATATTATCAACTAAAGATTTAATGATATCAAAGAGTCAATCTCACTTTTTCATATCATTAGATTGAAATAAGGTCAAGTACATGGGATAGACTATCACTGTCACTCAGCTCTGCAACTGCACATGCCACAACAAGCAGCATCATCCTTTAACCTATGATACAGAATCTAAGGAAATCTTTTTTTTCACTTTGAGAATTCTGCACGATCCATGGCAAAGGCAAAGATGACACAAGCCGAGCTGATGCTCTTGGCATGCTCAGACATTTCCAATGAATTAATCAAGGCTGATCAATCAGGCCAATCCGTCAATCTTAATGCAATCAAGGCACGCGTTTCACGACATTACAAATTATCTCATCAACCACGTCTCGTTGACATTATCGCAGCAATCCCACACGCTCACAAACGTTCCATTCTCCCTAAAATCAAGGCTAAACCAATTCGTACAGCATCAGGTATCGCAGTCGTTGCAGTCATGTGTAAACCTCACCGTTGTCCTCACCTTTCCATGACTGGCAACATTTGTGTTTATTGTCCAGGTGGTCCTGACTCTGATTTCGAATACTCTACACAGTCCTATACAGGGTACGAACCTACGAGTATGCGTGCAATTAGATCACGTTATCATCCACTTGAACAA
The DNA here is from genome assembly GCA_004114255.1 of Acaulopage tetraceros. Classification (NCBI taxonomy): domain Eukaryota; kingdom Fungi; phylum Zoopagomycota; class Zoopagomycetes; order Zoopagales; family Zoopagaceae; genus Acaulopage; species Acaulopage tetraceros. The sequence continues at coordinate 2,873 of QZWU01000186.1, forward strand.
GCTCGAGGTCGTATGGAACAACTGACTAATCTTGGACATAATGTGGATAAAGTAGAGTACATTATTATGGGTGGGACATTCATGTCACTTGCTGAAGATTATCGTGATTGGTTCATTATGAATTTACATGATGCGTTGTCAGGGTATTCGAGTAGTAATGTGGATGAAGCTGTCAAGTTTTCTGAGCAGAGTAGGGTGAAATGTGTTGGGATTACGATTGAAACGCGTCCTGATTATTGTCTCAAGCCTCATTTGAGTCAAATGTTGAGGTATGGATGTACGAGATTGGAAATTGGTGTACAGAGTGTCTATGAAGATGTGGCGCGTGATACGAATCGTGGACATACGGTCAAGGCTGTTTGTGAGAGTTTTCAATTGGCAAAGGATGCGGGGTACAAGGTGGTTGCTCACATGATGCCTGATTTACCCAATGTGAAGTTTGAACGTGATATGGCACAGTTTAAAGAGTATTTTGAGAATCCAATGTTTAGGAGTGATGGATTGAAATTGTATCCAACGTTGGTAATTCGTGGCACTGGATTGTACGAGTTGTGGAGGACGAAACGGTACAAGAATTACACGCCTAATGAATTGGTGGATTTGGTTGCAAAGATCCTTGCACTCGTGCCACCATGGACGCGTGTATACCGTGTTCAACGTGATATTCCCATGCCATTGGTGACATCTGGTGTGGAACATGGGAATTTGCGTGAATTGGCACTTGCTAGAATGAAGGATCTTGGTACAAAGTGTAGGGATGTGCGTACGAGGGAAGTTGGCATCACTGAAATCCATGAAAAGATTCGACCTGATCATGTGGAATTGACGAGACGTGATTATGTTGCAAATGGTGGTTGGGAAACCTTTTTATCCTATGAAGATCCAGATCAGGACATTTTGATTGGGTTGTTGAGATTGCGCAAATGCTCACCTGAAACGTTTAGAAAGGAATTGTTGGTGGAAGGTGGGCAGTGTAGTATCATTCGAGAGTTGCATGTGTATGGTACGGCCATCCAAGTGTCCAAACGAGTTGAAGGAAGGTGGCAGCATATGGGATATGGACGATTGTTGATGGAGGAAGCTGAAAGGATTGCAAAGGAGGAACATGGTAGTTGCAAGATTTCTGTGATTAGCGGTGTTGGTACAAGGAATTATTATGCCAAACTGGGATACTGGTTGGATGGTCCTTATATGAGCAAATGGTTGAATGAGCAATAAACATGTGCTGATGGGGATTTTATGGTGACTGAATGCGAGGTTTCTTTGCAGGTTGATGTTGGAGATCTGATGAAACAAGTGTTGGTGAGGAGGAGGAGGAGAATTGGAAACCTTGATTTGAAAACAAGTCAACTGCACGATCATCCAATTCGAAATGACTTGCAAGGTATTTGTCAAGTATTCTATCCTTGTACCTCTGTCTCAGCTGAACCACATGCTGTTCAATCCATGGATGTTCAAATGCTTCATCAATGGTCATGCGAGCACTTGGATCAACCACAAGGAATTGTTTGATGAAATGAAGTGCAGTTTTGGAAACATCTGGAAAGAGCGAGGGTGAGAAATCCACTTGACCCTTTGATACGATTGCAAGACTATCTGAGCCTTCATCTTCATCCAAGTCAGGAAAGGGAAGTTGTCCAGTCATCATAACATAGAGAATGATACCAAGGGACCAACAATCCACTGCACGACTGTATCCTTTGAATGAAGGCTCTTTGAGAGGAGAGCTGGAAATGGTGGCAGGATGACTAATGACTTCAGGTGCAATGTACTGAACAGTACCACAAAACGTTTTCATGAGTGATGTGGTGTTTTTGATACGAGCCATACCGAAATCAGTGAGGTAAATAGTGGAAAATGGAGTCTTTTGAGCCATGAGGATGTTTTCAGGTTTGAGATCACGATGAATAATGTTGTTTTGGTGGAGGTAAGAAAGTGCTTGAAGGAGTTGGTAGCAAATGTAAAGGCATTCAAATTCACCAAGGGCTTCTTTGCGTTGTTTCCTAAAGAGAATGCACTCGAATAAATCGCCACCCTTGACCATTTGCAAAAAGATGTAAAAGTTGAGTGGAGTTTGAATAGCATCGTACACTTTGACTACATTTGGCTAGAGAGCGGTTAGAGCATTGAGATAGAGAGAATAAAAGTACATGTTTGAGTGACATGAGAATGTCTGCTTCCTTCTTGAACGACATGCCACGCTTGGAATCCACACTTCCATAAAATCTCTTCAAATCCACAATTTTGACTGCCAATTGTTGCTTGGTTGTCTTGTTCACAGCCAACCTTACATTAGCAAACGTCCCTGTGCCCAATACTTTTCTTGTAATAATGTACTTGTCCACTTGCTCATCTGTATCCAAATCAATGCCATCAGGTGCAGGATCCTTGATTTGTTCATATTTGATGAGCGTGTTCTTTTTGATTTCAATAGTATCACCGTGACGCAACAACACTGATTGATCCTTGCCAATCTTTTTACCATTGTAAAAGGTACCATTTGAGGAAAGGTCTTGGCAAAACGCGAATCCTTCAAGCGTATAAACGAGACAATGCTTGTTGGAACAATATTCGTTTTCAATCACATATTGACTAGATTGGCGTGAGATGGACCAGTATATGCGCAACATACCATGACTTGTGACGTCCCATGAGGATATCTTGGTCTGAAAACACGTAAACATCTAGCATATATGAGTCACTGATGACAAAGTGGTGTACTTGGGCGTTCTTCCTTATCGACAGTAATGACAAGTCTACCACAGACTGCATGACGACGATGTTCAGGTACTTGTGACCACCATGCAGGCTTGAGTGATCCAGTGGATTCATCATGGATTGGTTGCGTGGCTTGTGTCTCTTGTGGAAAGGATGATGCCATAATTTCCATTTTTGATTGATTGAAATGATTTCACTTTTGAGTACCATCAGGAGCACCTGGACCAACCCAATGCGACCATCATGGGTCCAATCCATGGGCATGAAGGTTAGATCAAGTATAAAAAAGCGTTGTGAAGGATGTTATATTGTGAGGAGACGTGGAAGACGGTTTGTGATTTGCAGCATTCACCCCAAGCACAAGCAAAGGCAAGGATAACGCGTCATTTTATAATGGAAATGTGGAGATGTGGACTTGTTCATCCCAAGCACAGGAAGCCAGTTCGCCTTTATGCCATAAATTCCAGTCAATGCCCAAAACGAATTCAGTGTGTTGATTGTGGATTTGTGGACTTTGATGAGTGTCCCAGACGCGTACAGTCATGTCATAAGAGGCTGATGCGACAACATTCCCAGTGTGAGGTGAGGCACGGACGCGTCTTACTGCCCATTCATGACCACGGTGACATAGGACCTCTGCAGCAGAAGGTTGACCATCAGGCACTTGTCGAATGTCCCAGAGTTTGAGCGTGCGATCCGAGGAGGATGTGTAAATGTGAAAGGGATAGTACTTGTTCCAATCAAGGGAAAGCACTTCATTCATGTGAGCAGGAATGACTTGAATGCATGCATTGGTCCTTGTATCAAAGAGACGGAGCGTATGGTCACCAGCAACAGAAGCAAAGAGGTGAGCATCATGAGGTGACCAAGCAGCTTCGTAAATGCACTTTTCATGACCTGGGAAGGTTGCGAGGGATTGAGGACGTTCTGGTGACCACTAGGCGAGATCAGGGGGAGGGGGGAGGTTAGAGGAGTCATGCCAGTTTGATGGTACAGTCCCATGAAGCACTGAGAAAGAGGTCTTTTTGCAAAGTGTTCCAGTTGACTGAATAAACTTCTTGTAAATGTTCCTTATAAATTTGAATAGGATGTTGCTAGGACAGTATTAGAGAGGGTCTGTAACAAGTGTACAGGTAGGGTAACGTCCCAGAGGTGCAGGCTACCATCTCCACTTGCAGTAACGAGTTGATTTTCGTGAACTTCACTCCATGCCACATCATACAGCGCATCTGGTGTATCGTACCTAATACAGTATGACAATTTAAAAGTTGGAGGATGTTGCATGGTCATTGGTTGAGGGTTGGGTAAATCAAATACCCAAAGTCGTCCATTACCTGCTAATCCATAGTGCATGGCTGATGCACACGCTAATCTATGTTCAAAGAATGGGTTGTATTGCACCTAAGTAAATGACGCGTATGTGGACGGTTGGTTTACAGCACAGCCTTTGAATCGAGGTGTGGACAAGATCATGTCAACTTTTTTTGTAAACAACAAAAAAGATTTTATCAGAGGGACATCCAACCCTTGTCAGCAAGGCCCCACATCTTGTCGCCTTGAATTTCTACTCCACCAATGTGACCGCCATCATTGCAACTGGAGCTGATGGCCACGTCAATCAACACCAACTTGCCACCACAACGACTGTGAGGGAGATGGTCAGCTTGAATGGTATGGCCAACAATCATGCGTTTTGCACCAAGTGTAGCAAGAACACCATCCAACATGGGACAAACCATTTGTTCAACATCTTGAGCATAGTATCGGTACCAAATGGGACTGATAGGACCAAAAATGGGATCGACAACTTCACGTAGGATGGGAATGTCTTGAGGAGGAGGAGGGTTGACGGTACCAAAGAGTGCATTGCCAAACTTTTGAAAGAGCGTTGGCTCGGCAGTTTTGGTGGTGGTAGGTGGTTTGGTATCCTTTGAAGTGGTTTTGAACCAATCTGTCAATCCACGTCGAATAAGCTGTTGAGGTCCCTGTTGATCTTGGAGTGGAGCACCATCTCCCACTTCATACTTGCCACTGCCACTGCCACTGCCCACTGCTCCATACTTGCCGCTTTGCTTCTGTTGCTTGATCTTTAATTTAGAGCCAACTGCACCAGGTAACGAGTCACTAGCGAGCTTATTGATACCATCAATGCCCAGCTTTGCAAAGTCAGGTGCAATGCCACCATGACAAAACACATTTCCATCCACTTGAACAGCCATCCTGTGACCAGACAGTATTTTGTACATGGCACCGTCAATGTCAAAATCCTGTCGATGCTGTTCCAACCTCACCGCATCCTTTTTAATCATCTTTGGCACATATTTGAAATTGTGTTGAATGTTCATGACTTCATGGTTACCCAAAAGTAAGTGAATGGTTGATCCTGCAGCCTCACCCTTTGATTTAATGTCTTCAAGGTACAAAATCATCTCGTTGAGGGCTGAACCACGGTCAACCACATCTCCGGTTTGAACAAAAGTTGTTTTAGGACCACCCAACCAAGCGCCATGTTTGTTGATGAGTCCAGCTGCACGTAGCGTACGTTTTGCATTCTTTAAATCACCGTGGAGATCTGCAATGCCAACAATACGAGGCAAGGAAGCTTGTTCAAGTGTTTTGAATCCCCACTGCTTGTACAATGGGCTGGTGGGTACCACATCCAAATCATTGGATGGTATGAACACGACTTGTTTGCAATCTGATGGCACTATCAACTCTCCAGCGACTGCAACATCAATCAGCAAGGTACGCTTATCCTTGAGGATGGCCATGGGCCTTTTATCTTGCAGAACATCACGAAACTGGGAAAATGTCAGTAGAGTTGGTGCTTGTGCCTTTGCAGTGCCATACCACGCAATCGTATTCACATGAGTTGCGCATAATTTGATACCAGGACAGGGATCAGTCACTGCAGGGATGCCTTCACCAGCACCAAGGCGATGGATAGAAACTGCAGGTCCACTTGGTGTTTGTTGAATGAATGGTGTGTAGGATCCCTGTTGTGGACAAGCCAAACTGAATCCAAGAAACATTTTCGTCGACCCAGCCAACACTGTTGGTAATGCGACGAGTGAAACGGTGGTGATCAAGCGCATCATCTAAATTTGATGAGAAAATTGAAAAGTTTGTGTGCAAGTAAATTCTCCCCCATTGAACATGCATTGACCCAATGTAAACCACAGGGAGCTCATGACCTGTCAGCAAATTATGCTTTTATTCTTTTGCACAATTTAATGTTGGTGATGATGATGATGCATTAACTAATAGTTTGTGGAGTAACTGTACGGCGTGCATAATAATCACTCAAAACTGTCTCATTCCATTGCTTCATCTCATTTCTCATTCCATTGGAACTCCTTGGTGTCTGGATTTTGAGCACATTCGATCCTTCGGTGGCCACTTCTTCATCATAGACATCTGCATCTGGCCCACCTCCCAAATCCAGGATTCTAATGGCCCAAATGGAAATAAATAATAGGTTACCAAGGGTCCATAAACTGTAGGAAATGTACTGAAATGCCAAATAAGCACTTGGTGTAGGCATATCGTACACTGCCATCACAATGTACCTTGTCGTATTGGCCAACATGAACACAGTAACAGCCAATCCAAACCCAGTCATTCTCTTCAAATACGCTTGAATCTCGGTTGGAAACACACTTTTGATATCCACCAACAACCTTACACACTGTACCATAAACACCAAGGTCAACACCACTGCAATGGCTGATACTCCAACTTGAAACAAGGATACAACAGTCAACACCCAGCCATCTGAAAACAAAAAGTAATCCACAAACCATAACAATACAAATCCAATTCCACTCAACACGATGCAAATAATGCAGAGATATTTAAGAGATCCAAGTAAGAAATAAGTGCGTAAATGTACAGTAATGGATGCCCATCGATACACAACTAAACAAAATGCAACAGTGTACATCCACTGTCCTAATCGATAACAAAAGTGTGCAGTAGGTGATTGTGACATGTAGGGCAGACTGGATGCCCATAAAAGTAATGCAATCATACTTGCCATTCCCATTGTCGCTGGTAATGTTGGTTTGAATGCGAATTCCCTTAATATAAATACTTGAATGTGATCCAATAATGGTTCAAAGAGTAAATACAGACCCCATAATGCAATAATGGCGAATACAATTGGATAAAAGAAGGTCATGAAACGGACTTGCACATCATCAGCTAATTCTGTCCATGGATTGGATTCACGTACAACACCAGCCCAGATGGTCACATTGGAATCAACGCGTCTTCTCTCCCTGTATTCCTGAACAAAGAGTGGGTCGATTGCAATGCCTTCAATGCCAACAGGACGTGCTTCAAGTGAATAAACAGTATTACTGTAGGGACCAATGGTATCCATCATGGACTCTTGATTACCATAGAATCCAACAGTGCTATAGAGGACACCTGATAGTGCCACTTGTTCCAATACATTGACCATGGAGTAGCAGCCATAACGACTTGGAGTGGACCAGTCAACGAGCAAGAGTTTGTAATTTGTAGAGTTTGTTGGTGGGTCAATGTATGCTATTTTACAGGGATATTGGAGTGTAATGTGGTGAACGTGGAATTGAGAACGGTCATTAGAGGTTGGCAGGCGTGGTCTATTGAAGAGATCGATTGCATTATAGGTGATGTTTGGTCTATTGAGGAATTGGATGGATGCCGTGACGGATGAGAGGTAGATGAGGATGAGTAATGAATACAGCATGAGCGTCTAGAGGGGATGATGATTGTAAAAGGGGAATGCATAGAGTGGGCGATGAAGTGTGATGCTAAATAAAGGGACAAGTGTAACCACGTCTGTCGTACAAATTCGTCACCCACTTCTCCCATGGTGCCGTTCGTGAAGTCTGGGACCAAGTGTTAGTGGTTCATCTCACGGTTGATGTGAGCCCTGCTGCGTGCGAGTGGTTCAATGGGCCTCAAGGTACGTAACTGAGAAGTGACTTTTATGTACCAAATTCATCTTCAATACCAGCATTACTATTGATGAATGAGACACTTCTAACGTGTCTAGTGCGAGGAGGAAGTTCAGTATCTGTGGGAGTCTTGAATCGAATTGTAACTGTGCTCTGTAGGATAATCTCATTCCATTGAGCAGCTGCTTGATTGGTTTCAGAAACCTCAAGTAAACTAGAAACATCTTTTGGTGTGGATGCAGGAGTCGGTGGTGCAGTTGTCATTTCCACATCTTGTTCAAGGGATTCTGTTTGCAAGTCTTGATCAGAAGAAAAGGTACGAACTGCCCAAATGTAGAGGATCAAATTACTAATAACCAACCAAACAAATGCAGAAGCGTAGCGACGTAGCGTGTAGGTGTTGGGTGTCACTGGAACATCAAAAAGGATCAAAAGTGGTCCTACAAAGTAGAGCAAGGAAGCAAACCAAAACACCAATCCAAACAGAGTGAGACGCTGCATGCTCTGACGACTTGACCTTGTAATGGGTAAATTGCGAGCCTTGATCAACCTCAGCAGACGAACAGCGAGGATGAGAAAGAGTAGCGACACAAGCATGAGCACAGGCACCATTCCAAAATCATGAAAGTGTTGTAGGCCAATCTGAACACTTTCACTAAACAGATAAACATTGATCATGACAAGCAGTATGGTGGAAATGGCACTTTGTAGCATGGCAAAGATGGAACCATACCGGAGAATTCTGTACCACACACTACTATGCAACTCTTCTACAATCAAAGCCCAACGATAAAGGAGCAAACAGTACGCTAGTACCAAAGTCAACAATCCAAATTGATAAAAGAATTCTTGGACTGGAGTAGGAGAATAATCCGTTGGATAAATCACTCGGGACAATAAAGAAAACATGGCAAGACATCCCATGAAAGCAGCTAAATGAAAATGAGGCTGAAACAAAGTAGTTGGATCCACTCTACGCCTAATGCAATAAACAACGAGTGGACGCACAAGGAGAAACAATCCAAACAGTATGGATAGCGAGTAAAGTACTGAAAAGAGAATGGTTGGAACGACAAGAACAGGAGATTCGGCTAATGCAGTCCACTCATTTGGTTCATTGACGATGTGTGCCAATACAGTCGTGTTGGTAGTGGGACCACTCAAAAATGTTTGTACGAACAGGGGGTCAATGGCAACTCCTGCAATGGGGGATGGATGATCAGCATGAGCGTAGACAGCATAGGACTTTGGACCAATTGTATCGTACATGTTGTAGGCATTTTTACCATAGAATCCGACCACAGAGTTGCCAATTGCAGAAAAGGAAACGGCATCAAGTACTTCTACCATTGAATAACAACCACCACGAACACTTGTTGTCCAATCCACTAGGAGGAGATGGTGGAGGTTTGGGTCACCAGAAAGGGAAGGGACGAGTGTTGCAATTTGACAGGGATGGGTGAGGATGAGTCGATGAACTTGGACGGTTAATGACGTGGTATTGTGTGGACGTTTGAACAAGTCGAATGCTCTAAATGTGGTGTTGGTGATGGGATTAGAAAAAGTGATGGAGGAGAGGACTCCATTTATAAAGATTAAAAGGAAAAGGAGGAGACACATGATGAAATGTTGGAAAAAGAAGTATTTGGCCCCATAAATGGAAGTGGTGCGACCTCCCTTGACTAGTTTGAAGTTCACCTCCCAAACTCATCAAGACCAGCACGCGTATCCTTGATGATGGAGACTGCTTGAGTGGGATGGTGAGGAGTGATTCTGTTGATACGAAATGACTTGCTCTGCAACATGATGGTGTTCCATTGAGTGGCACCTGAAGTTGCTTCATCCACAAGGATTTGTTCAGTGGACATTGTATGTGGTCTAGTCGAAGTAGCAGACAATTCCATCACTTCTTCCTCGTCATCATCTTGTACCACAGGTTCTTGAGGTGGAGCAAATGCATGCAATGCCCAAATGTTGAACACAAGCGAGTTACAAATCAACCACATGATTCCTATAATGTATCGGGATGCTGCAAAGCCACTTGGTGTCACCTGTGCTCCCAAATAGATTGAAAAGGGGATTATAAAGTAAAGGACACTCATCAACCAAAAGGCAAGTCCAAAGAGTGTGATGCGTTGCATGCTTTTACGACCTTGTCTGGATAGTGGCAGTTTGCGTTTTCTAATTTCCAATAGTAATTGAATGGCCAAGACGAGGAAGAAAAAGGACATGATGACAAGAGGTGGTGTCGCTCCAAAATCTGAAGTCACTGTGGCTGCCTTGGTTTTTATCCAGAATAGAAATAAATCGAGACAGGTCAAGAGAATAATCAAGGCAATGGATACGAGCATGCAGATGAGCGTAAAGTACCGGAGGATTCTGTAGTATCGTCTGGGTCGGATCTCATTCACAATATGTGTCCATCGATACACCATTAGACAAAAAGCAGAGATTGTGGTAATGAGGCCAAGGCGGTATAGGACCAAATTGGCTGGCTTGAATGCCTTGAGAGGAAATCCATGAGCCCATGATAGCAGTGAAAATATGGAGAAGCAACCCATGACGGATACAAGGTTGGGTTTACACGAGAATCTTTTCATCAGTTGTCTTTCCCTCAAGAGGAGCCACAGTGGTCGAAGGAGCAGGTAAAAACCAAATAGAGTTGTACAGTAATACGCAATGGGAAAGATCCAACTGGCAAACCGTATTGTAAAGGAATCTGAATAGACTGTCCATTCATTTACATCACGATTGATACTGACAGTGATGGGAGAGTTGGATTGAGTGCTGCGTAGTTGTTGATAGGCGGTGATGAACTGTGGGTCGATTGCAATTCCACTTGACTGTGTAGGCCACTCTCGATGGGTGTAGACGCACTTTGACATGGGGCCTGTGGTATCGTACATGTCAGCATCTATACCATAAAAGCCCAGGATGGCATTGGGGATAGTCAGTTGAGCCATAACCTAAATAGGCTTAAAAAGTAAAATGTGGCCACCTTGCCTTGACCATGGAGTAACAGCCGTGCCTGCTCGTTTGAGTAAAATCAATTAAGAGTAATGTAGTGGACGTGTTGGTGGGTAGGGGTGGAGATGCTTGTCCTAATTTACACGGATAGACTAATTGTAATTGATGCACTGTAGCTTGAAATTGTGTTGGTTCATTGGGTAATCGTGGTCGTTGGAATAGATCGTATGCACGGTAGATTGACTCTGGTGCACTTGTGAGGGTGATGGTGCTGCATACGAACGGTACCAGTCCAATTAAAGCAACAGAGCGCATAAAAATGTTGGAAAAAGATGATGGAAAAAAAAATAGTTTATAGGGATGAGGGTGCCGTCATCCTCTGCCTTATTTGGTAGCCTCGATCACCAAAAGTCATAGCCCATCTCTTTGGAATGATGTGCTTGCAAGTGGGTAAATGCGTCCATATAGTCAGGATCCAGTGGTATGAACCTATTCAACTTGTACTCTGTATCATGAGCATATTTCTACTGGGATTAAACAGACAAAATGAGGTACTTAAGCCACTCTTTTTCTTCAATTCCAATCCAGCATGACCAACAAGACCAACCAATGCCTCCCTTACAATCTCATACCATGAAGGATTCTTTTCCAAGTACTATTTCAGCATGACATGTAGGTGCAACAATGGCTTACTGCTAAGAGTTGTGAGGCTTTGCATCCCATCAAATGTTGTGCAATCTCATCAAATACAATTACATCCAACAAGGTGGATTGATTGGATGCCACAAGCCTTAAAAAGTACCGATAATCAAATGTGTTGACAATACAGTTGCATTTGAAGCAATAATACTGCATGTCAAGGATATCATCGTGTTTGTTGATGGCAACGAGGTTACTGGTGCACTTTTTACATAGTTTTTGACTAGGTGGATGAGGATGACGCGTCGCACGGTGTGTACAAGAGGAGATTTATGTCAATATCCACAATTGTGATGAGCAGCATTCGACTTTTGTTTACAAAAAAAAGTTTTTTCTCATCATCACCATGAGGATCGAGGAACTCATCATGGAAGGATTCAAATCCTATGCTGTCCGAACTCAGATCTCTGGGTGGGATGCTGAATTCAATGCCATCACAGGTCTCAATGGCACAGGTAAATCCAACATTCTCGATTCCATCTGCTTTCTCCTTGGAATTAAAAATCTCTCTGCAGTGCGTGCCAATAACCTGCAAGATCTCATTTACAAACGTGGTCAAGCTGGTATTACCAAGGCATCCGTGACCATCGTCTTTGATAACCGTGATCGCTCAAAAAGTCCAGTTGGATACGAGCAATTCGAAACCATTTCCATTACGCGTCAAATCATGGTTGGCGGAAGGAACAAGTACCTCGTCAATGGTGCTACTGCTCAGCAACATGTTGTGGAAACACTGTTTCAATCTGTACAGTTGAACGTGAACAATCCACATTTCTTGATTATGCAAGGAAGGATCACAAAGGTGCTTAATATGAAACCACCAGAGATTCTAGCAATGGTTGAAGAGGCAGCAGGTACACGCATGTTTGAAGAAAAGAAGGAAAAGGCACTTGCTACCATGGAAAAGAAACAGAAAAAGTTGGATGAAATCAATGCGATTTTGGAGGAGGAGATCTTTCCAAAGTTGGACAAGTTGAGAAAGGAAAAGCAAGCGTTTGTAGAGTATCAAAAGACTGCGACTGAAGTGGATTCATTGAAGAAGTTGGTTGTGGCGTACGATTATTACAGAAATCAAAATAAGATTGCGAATAGTGAAAAGGAATTGGGTGACAAGAAGGCCAAGATTGCAGAGTTGGAGGGTGAATTGAAGCAGTTGAAGCAGCAGGCTGCACATTTGGAAAAGGATATCAATGAAATCAAGGATAAAAAGGAGCACGAGTTGTCCAAGGATGGCAAGTTTAAAGAGTTGGAAGTGACCTTCAAGGAAATGAACATCAAGTTGGTCAAGGCACAGGCTCAAGTGGAGAACAAGGCTGCTAATGTGATGGAGGAACGTGCTGCATTGAAACAATTGGAAGATCATGCCAAGCAAGTTGAACAGCAATTGGCCAACAAGGTACAAGCGATTGAAGCTGCCAAGGCTGACTTTGAAGAGATGCAAGCACAACATGAAGCCATGACCAAGAGTGTTGAGGAAAAGGAAGAATTGCTGCAGACATTGACAACAGGCAT